>JAUTBT010084822.1:0-12037 GCA_032361225.1 Lepetodrilus schrolli | reverse complement strand
GGGGGGGGCCCCCCCCCCCCCCCCCCCCCCCGATAAAAAATACATGGGGCATTCTTCCGACTAGCCGAAGCCAATGCAACCTATTCCTGTTGTTGGCAGCAATGGTAGGTCATGTCAATCGGTACACCTGGACACAAGCTGCAGGTAGATGGGTCTGTGGGTCTGTAAACGAGGTTGAACTCTGAATAAGACACTGTAAATATGTGGTACTTCTATTCAGGAGTGCAGTACCGTGAAATCTGGGTTTTGATTGGCAGGTAAGGCTGTCAAAGTCACTGTACGTGAGTATGGAAATGGTGGTCTCTGGTGATTTATTCTTGCTGGAAATGGAGGTGTTCCTGTTTTTAAGATGTGATAACTGATAAATTTATATCAGTTTGCCGGTGTCCTGATGAAGTCAATTATGAAATATAAATGTTAATAATTTATTGGGTTTTATAAAAAATACATTGTGACCTATTATCATTTGATTATAAGCTTTGAAATAAAATGTGTTACAACCTATATCACAGGCTAAAAAGCACTACTTTATCACTTTAAGTATCCACAATGTTTATTTGCAATTCATCAAGTTTTAACAACAACCAGTTCATGAACCAGTTTGGGCTTTCAGATTGTGGTCTGTGCCTTTAAATCAATGTTAGGCATATAAACAAGCATATACATGATATATGCATCCATTTAATTATTTTTATTTGGTCTCTGCATACTTTACGAGTTTCAGTATGAGACTCATTCCAACCTATGCATTTAAAAATAAAGATGTCAAAATTATTTCAAAATGTCGTAGCTTCGACACAAATTTGGAATAGTTTTCCACATTGGAAGCATCAGAATGTTGTGAGGACGCAAAAGTTGCGCTATGCTGGTACGGCAGATTCCGCCGTCTGACAATGCTGGGTGTGTTTCACTTTAAAGTTCCGTGCTAGTCAGGATAATAGTGATTCATAAGTCAGATGGCACCCATTGTGGATGGTGGCTACTGGTGGACTGCAGTAAGAAGGCTGATGGTCTCTTGAGCGGGTTGGACTGTACCAAAGGAGGCTGATTTGAAGTTTTGCCAGTTTGTTGGAGCTTTTCATAACACCAACCTCAGTCAGCGTCAAAACTACTCTAATTACCCAAACTGTCTATCAGCAGGTTCTTTTTATTTTTTATATTTTTTTTTTAGTGAAAATGTTCAAGGTGGTTATGAATGTTGTGAATGTAATTCTCTTGAAGGTCTTGAAAGTCACAATAAAAATATGAAAACAACAACATTATTATTCCTTAAAATGAGAATTAACTCACATTAGATGTCGCAATTCATCACTTGACAATAGTTTTAGCTTTCTTTTAATTTCTTTTAGTATTTTTGCATTTTGGAGAATATCTTTTGAACAGTTTTTAAAAATATTTTAATTTCTTTCTAACAATACTATTGTTTTTCAAAAAGGGAACAGCATAGCAATTACTACATACCAAATCAAATTCTAAAAATTTCGTGAAGCAAACTTCCTCTGTACATTTCACCTTTACTTAATTTTGGATTGCTACATGGCATGTATGTATTTGCATTTCACTGTACAACATATACCTTAGGCTGTTAATGGATTAACCTGGTCAGCTAACAGACAGTTTCACCTGGTCAATTCACGGAAGGAAGTGGTCATTTTCTTAGTGAACACTGAGGTAGCCATCTCACAGAGGTCATTCTACAACGTACAATATAAAGTTTTCCGTGATAGGAAAACTTAGATACAGTCACTGACATGATGATCTATTGGTGAGTTGGTTTATATACATGATTAGAAGGTAATAATTGCTTGTTAAAATATAAATGTGATAATTACTAGTTTAAATATGATTAGAAGGTAATAATTACTTGTTTAACCCTCTCCATGCTGAAGGCAACCACAGATGCTCTAAAGAGCAGTGCCCCTTTGCCTAATCCAGCAGGGAGAGGGTTAAATATGATTAGAAGGTAATAATTGCTTGTTTTAATATGAAATAGAAGGTAATAATTCCTTGCATTATAAATCTTTGATCCCGTGACCATAATTAATGAATAAAATCATTAAAAAATATATTTAAAAAAAAAATATCATTGTGGATCTATCTTATTTCTAACATACAAATAATAGTTTATTTGTGAGCAGGAATGTCTTGATACCCACCAGAGGTGGTGACATTACTTTTCACGGATGTTATTTGACTTAAAATGAAGCTCAATCTTCACATTGCGGAAGGTCGCGGGTTCGATCCCCGGTCGCATCATACCAAAAGACGTTAAAAGATGGTATTTGTTGTTCTCCTTCTTGGCGCTCAGCATTAAATGGGTAAAGCAAGGACTGAGTGGGGTATCCATGTTCTATTTGCGGCATGCGATATTCCAAGTGAGATAGCACTATAAATACTGGTGGAAATCCAGACTAGTACAAGCAGTACATATGCATGCAAGCCAAGAACAAATCTTGAAAGTGGCTTTAAACCCCACCCCAATTCATCGTCGTGTACTGTGCTGCTTCCGACTGTTTCTGACTGTTTCTGACTTAAGGCTTGATGAATGTGTGTGCTTTCTTTGCAACCTGCATAGCTCAGGTGGTAGAACAAACGACACAGCTAGAGAGTTGGAGTTTGATCCTTACTGTAGTCTAGATATTATGTGAGTGATGACAGTTTGTAAACGACAAGTCAACAAAATCTCCCAAGTAAATTAATTCAATATGGTAATGATTAGTTTTCATCAAAACTGTACATTTGTGAAACATTTCTGATACAGAACTGTGCATTCATGACAATGGTCAGAAACAAGGACTGTAATTTAAGACCAGAGATTGCTTAACAAATAAATCCACATCATCATCTACTGACTTGTTGATTGTGACATAACGCTAATGGACACACCAAAATGAGAACAATATCAGTGTTGTTAACGTCTGGTCAGAGATGAAGTTACTGTCATCACATCCATTGATTACGTAATTACTTGTCATTATTCATCAATGTAGACCCGGTAATGGCCATAGGTGTGATAATATGTGTATCTGAAAATGATTATGATATATCATGTTTGGCGTATATTTAGTATATTTAGTGACTTCGACACCATCCTAACAACAATGTCTGCTGGTCTTGTTCTGCAGATATCAAATTCCAATAACCATAGTAATTGACGTAGATCCGTTGACGAAATAAATTTATTCGTATGATTGTGTATATGAAAGAAATCAATGTAAATTCTGCAAATATTTGTTTTCTGTATAAACGTGTAATAGAAAATTATATTTTGATTATATATATATATATGAATATTTTTTATGAAGGTTTTTAACCAGGCTGCAGTTTTTATTTGATATTAGGACTGGATATTGGTGGAACATTTTCGATACGATACATATTGCGATACGACTGATGGATACGCGTTACGTATTTGCAATACACATATGAAATTATTAGCTAGAAATTATTACTATACTACACACAGAATATATTATCTTTATATTGATGCATGTATGACCCTGTACCAGTATATTGTACATATGGCAAATACTGGTATGGATTGCATTGTTTAACATTTGCCTTCCATATAAACAACATTGAATTTGAATGTTTCAACCAAGTAGATTAGCAGTGATCAGACATTTCATTAAGATTTGATTTTGGTGTTCATTTATGCTGTGCTTATCTTCATCTTTATACAGGTGTGGCAGAATTGTGATAAATATCATATATTGTTATCAGATGTACAGATGTTTTCGGACATAATGGACATTGACCGTGTTGACGAATAAACAAAATTTGAAATGGGACTGCGTTAAACAATAAATCGTTCCAAGTAATGCTAAAACTGAGCAGGAACAGCGCTATTTTGTGTCAAAGTTAATTGAGATATAATTTTTATTCTGTAATTTATTAAAGGTAAATATTGGTTGAAGATTCAAGATACTAGTATTAATGACCAAATTTAGTATTAATATAAATATGTGTCTCGTTGCATGTCTCGCGTCAATTTGGATTACTGTAAGCAGTTTTATGAGATACCAGTAAACGAAATATGAACATATTCCTTTTCTGAATCCTTTTCTGAATCGGATGATGTATACATTTTGATTATAATATATTATTCATGGTATTTTTAACACACATCACTACACTCCGTCATATCACTGTGAATGTAATAGGGCAACCGTCCTAGTCACACGAACAGTATTTTTTAACAATAATACCATGGGAAATCTTTCAGAGTGACATTGAGGGTGTCGAAGTTACAGTCTGCTCATTTTCAATTAAATGTAAATCACAGTTGGGTGCTCTAGATACTGTAGACCCGATTTGGATCAAATTTTACAGAATTTGTCACGTTTCCTTCAGAATTAGATACGTTTCCTTCAGAATTAGATACATATCCTTCAGAATTAGATACATATAGGTTGAAGGTCAAAGGTCAAGGGCATGTGGTGACAACCTCTGCAATCCTAGTACATCTGAAGGAATTTGGGGAGACGTTTGCAAAAAGAAAACCTTAAACTTTAATATGTATATTTAAGTATATGGTTGAATGAGGTTACAGGTTCTTGTGACATAAGGCACATCTCTGCCACATCTCTGTTGACCACAGGTGTGATATAAGGGGTAAAGCAATGACTGTTGGCTCAGGAGTCTGTATACCGTAATTACCCTAATAATTCGAACAGAAGAAAATAATTAAATTTGTAGCTGTTCGAATTATTAGAATAATACGAAATTTAAAAGTTATGTGTTCATATAATTAGTGACAACCAAATTAAAATACAAATATGGTTTATTTTTGACGATTAATTTAGGTGTTTGAACTTTTAGAGGGTTTTAATTATTAGGGTAATTACGGTATACTATGTCTGTTTTGTTTGAATTGGGGTTTAGAGTCACTTTCTAGATTCTTTCACATATCACGACTTGTCAGTTTAGGATTCCCGCAACATCCGTAGCGCTGAATGTTGCAGTAATCCTGCAAGCACCAGCTGGTACTGACAAGGATGATAACTGCATTGCCACTCTACAGACAGCGGATCCTATCAATATCGCGTCAGAAATGTAACTTTCGCGAACATTGATGCTGGGGCCCCCCTGGGGCAGGATTTGAGCCTGGAACCTTTGGCTCCGAAGTCCAGCATTCTACCACTGCACTACCACCCACCCCTACTGTGTCTGAACTGGGTATCTATGTTATGACTGTAGCATGATATTCCAGGGAGCTAGCACAGTTAAAACTGGTGGGAATGTCGACTATAAAACTAGTATTAGTAGTAATTGTAGCAGACATACTATACACACAAAGAATGCACATTAGTGTGAGAAGTGTACTAACGTTGACAATTGTTGCATATATATGGGTGAAACATTTTTGCAGTGACATTAACAACCATTCACTCACTACAAGTGAGTTTGCAGGTGTCTTGTTTATTTTTGTTTATTTTTCAAGTGCTGGTAACATTCTTTGCGCATGTTGAAGAATTGGTACTACTTGAAGTCAATGTTTAGAAACTTGCTGAGAAAGTAAGCCATAATGATAGCTAAATTTTCAATTTATCAATGAGAAAATATACAATTAGGGTAACATTAGCAGGCTTGGTCAATAAGGAGTTTTAATCATGGCTAGTCGCATTGTGGTCATGATATGGTTGAAATATTCTTTGAGGAGCCGAAAGCAATAAATCAGTCCATCCAAATAGTCACATTTGTGTGTAGCTGATAGTATACCACTCTGCTATATTTTTCTCGTGGGTCTTTACGCCTTTATCAGTGAGAGGTGTGTCAGCGTATGCCAGTGTTGATTGGTTCTGATATGACCTTCGCACAAAAACAGGTTTTTCCAATATGTGGCACTACCATTGTTCTGAAGACTGATACCGACCAACACATCACGATAGCAATGCAATGCAAACAATGCATATTTGTATATTTGTTTGAAATATTATTCTAAAATAATGTCCTACAAAGTGAAATTGATAAAATACACACACAAAAACAACAACAACAAAAAACATCGTCACACATCTCGAATGTATGGTCAGTAAATGTCCATTGTTGTGTTTTCTGAATAGACATTGAGCAGTAACATTGAAGTAAGAAGGTCTCAAAGGTACTATGGAAAAATGTTTGGTCTACAGCTCTTCTGCAAATGTGTTCAAATATTTGAATGCTGTTTTACTATTCAAATATTTGTAATTTAATATTCCTCTACCCTTCCCTGCTGACCATAACCATAAGAGACTTTTTTTTTTTAATGGGTATGGCCGGGCAAAGGCTAAAGAGCAACCAATATCATTAAATGGTATTTTTCCTCAGCCAGCTGGGTGCGGATGAAAAATGACCCACGTTCGTAATCACCTAACATCATATAGTAATGTGTTCTTGGATGAGATATTAGTTAAAAAAACATGCAGCATGCTAATAGATCAACGTATCAATCCATGTAATTGGCTCGATAATTTCTTAATGTTATTGGTCTTTTTTCGTCCACACCCAGCATGATACAGAGTAATTCAGCTAGCTAAACGTCGTATTGGCCTCTTTTATTATCGGACTTTCGATTCTGGCCATACCCGATACCAGACTGGTATGGCCAGTCTCGAATGTCTGATAGTAAAGGGGACAACACGATGTTTAGCTAGCTGAACTAGGTACAGAGAAAATGTACCATTTTACAATATTTGTTGCTCTCTAACTTTCAAGCTAAGACCAAGCATTGCCACGGTACAGACAGCACATCCTATTGTGACCATGTCAGAAAAGTAACTTTCGAGAACATTGATGCCGGGCTCCCGGGACAGTAAGTCGAAACGTTCTACCATTGCGCTACCACCCACCCCAGTATTTATTAATGTGCGTGATCTTTGTTACAGATGCAGAAATGGAACGACGGACGTTGTGATGGGAACGGACAGCAGCTTGACCACTGCCCAATGTCCATTGCTGACCATTAACAGTACAGCATGCTCAACCAAGTAGCCATCTTGACCAAAACCACCGGACCAAACTTTCACATCGTGACGCACAACTTGCTAGATTGACATACCATCACGGAAATCACACCGCTGAACATTTAATTTTACGTTAAATTTTTAAATCATGGATACGAGAAAGCTTGACTGTGAACCTCGATGTCCCTTCCATGTAATGTGTAGCCACAAGGAAACGCTTGGATATTGCTGTTAGATATTTAATCGTCATGGCGATGGCTGACTCTGCCACCACGACCCCCGTATACACGGTGAGAGACGATTGGCTGAAGGCTGGGGGGGACGACCCTCAGGTCAGCATGGACAGCTCCAACAGCGGCTACTCCATCAGCAGCCGGTCCTACTTCCTGAAAGGAAAGACCGAGAAAGACGACTACATCGAGTGCAAGCTCAAACGAGAATACGACCTCCAGGACGAGAGCAACGACGGGGACTGCGGTCTGGGGAAATTCCGACCGCAGTGCCTGAACCGCTGTGCCAACATCAAACTCTTCGTGTTCTTCATGTGCGTGCTCCTGACGATCGCGACCAGTTTGTCCACGGGGTACCTGAACAGCGTGATTACCACCATCGAGAAACGGTTCGAAATCGGAAGCTCCATATCAGGACTGATTGCCGCCTCGTACGAATTCGGGTCCCTGGTGGCCGTCATCTTCGTGAGTTATCTCGGCGGTCGAAGGCACATCCCCAAGTGGATCGGCTTCGGCGTGATCTTCATGGGCATCGGGGCGCTGCTGTTCTCGATGCCCCACATCATCGGACCAAAATACACCGTGCACAGCGGCTACCACGTGTCAAACACGACCAACGGCAGCATCTGCAAGCACATCGTGTCCAGGAAAGGGGGAGGCTACTACGCCGCAGACTGCATCGACGAGAACTCCGGTAACTGGATGTACGTCCTAATTCTCGTGGTGGCACAGATCTTTATTGGAACTGGCGGCACACCCATACTGACACTTGGAACCACCTACGTGGATAACCACGTGGCAAAAGAGAAGGCACCGGCTTATCTGGGTAAGGATATATATATATATTTATTCAACAACAATTAAATGTTCTCAAAATGTATTTTTGTCTGAAAGGTTTATTTACACTTGTACAAGCAACATTCCGTCTGAATATAAGGAAATGGATTATTTTGACTTGTAACAAATATTTCTCTAAATTTATTTGTTTGAAATGTTTTCATTGTCTGTCTGTTGTATTATAAGGAATTAGTTTATTTAGACCAAAATTTCTTGAAACATTTGCATGAAACATCCTGGGGTTTTTTGTGTCAATTTTTCTGTTTGAATAAAGCAATAAGGAGCTAGTTGATTTAGACTTCACGAAACCTATTTCAAATAGTCAGGTGGCTTAGGTGAAAAATCGTCACTTATGGGTGAAAGATTCCAGCTGTGACGTAAAACAGTAATTCACTCACTCACTAGGTGAAAAATCATGACACAGTGGATTATAGCATGAAACTTTGCACACTTACTGGAAATAATGTGTATAAAGATAATCAGTGGTGGTGCCCGGCCTTTGTGACCTACTTTTCTCAAAATCCAAGATGGCCGCCACATATACAAATGATCATATAAAAAATCGTCACATGATGGAATAAAGCATAAAACTTTGCAAACTTACTGGAAATAATGTGTATAAACATAATCAGTGGTGATGCCCAGCTTTGGTGTCCTACCCTTCTAAAAATCCAAAATGGCCACTAAATATGCAAATGTTCATATATCTATACTTTACTTTGGAATAAAATTGTACTAGAAATATCAACATTGTTGTTGTTTTTGTTTTTTTGGGGTGGGGGGGATAGTGATTCCAATTTAGAACACTGAGAGTTTATGTTACAACTTTTCATAATTGGAGTATTAATTTCCCCAGAAAGGCGCATAACCTTCTTGATGGTCTGTGCATATCCAACAGAACTAAGACAGCATGTGTGCAGCTCAGTCTGAATATGTGGATTCCATCTTTAACACTGTTGCTACCGATTTTTAAAAAACCAGTTCATTGCAGAGATTTGTGTAGGCTTTCATGAACATCTGATATGATATTTTGCCTCACTGGCTTTTAAATCGCCTCCAACAATCTTGTATCTTGTAGTTGGACAACTATAATGTTGAGTTACTATATTGCTCTCGTCCACAGTTCAAACAAACGGTACATCATTCATTAGATATGTAGATATGCGTGAGGGTTTTGAGTTTCGCTCCTGCGATTGAAGACTGCAATGCTAATTGATCTACCGTAGAGATCGCCAAATATGAACACTGGGCAAGATCTCCGAGTGGGACTTTGGGACAACTTTTGTTTCCAATCAGATAACTGATATCGGGGCACGTGCATGAACACGTGTTTCGACTAATTATGGTTTTGGAGGATCAATCGAGGAAAGTGACATTAGTTGCACTGTATGTAGAGAAATCTAATTAATTGAATTGGTTATTTCCACAATTAATGTAACTCCTCCAATTCATTGTGCCATAAAAGTTCACTTTCTACAGCTTGACACTTAATGCTGCAACAAAAACAATACACTCTCATATGTATTTCCTAGCATTACCAGCTGGTGGGAAACTGGTTTAGCACAAGCAAGGCATGTGCACACAAAACATGCAAGCCGTGATAATAATAAGATAATCTTGAAAGCCGCTTTGAACCCCAATTTAACCGTCCACTCTAAAAAATAACTAAACTTTAAAACATGTTTGCACTTGACGTCGCTGTAGCTCATAGTTTTGTAAATGGCTGTAAGGAAAGTAGTATCTGTATTATGTTATGATAAGCATCTAATATGTCATAAACCTCCAATATTATTCTCGGCGCGTATGGGTGAAAGATTCCCGTTGTGACGTAAAACAATAATTCACTCACTCACTCCAATATAATTACTGATAACTCATCTGTTGGCATTGTCTATGAAATAGGTTATTACCTTTCAGGAAATTGATTAAATAGGAGACTACTGTCATTACTTGCTTTTATGTAATGGTATTGCACTGCAATAAATATTTAAACAAGAATAAAAGTCACTCTGAAAGTAGTATCTGTATTATGTTAGGATGAGCATCTAATGTGTCATAAACCTCCAATATTATTATGACCTCTGTGTTGGAATTTTCTATGAAATAAAGTTGTTGCCTTTCAGGAAATTGATTAAATAGGAGACTACTGTCATTACTTGCTTTTATGTAATGGCATTGCACTAGTAGTTACCTGACAACATATTACAGTGACAAGATCTCTGCGAACTTCGGAGGTCTTGACTAGAACTTGAACAAACTCGACAAACAAGTACCGCAGGCTGGGCACCACCATATAAAATGTTTGTTAGTGATGTCAACATTGTTTGTAGCAAGTTTGATGCTTTAATTCAGTGTGTCACGATTACACCAAAAAATTGACCTAATCCACTTGACTAACATGCTAAAGGTGAAGTCTAAATAAACTAGCTCCTATTTGCATGATGTGATGTCATTACGGGGAACTATTTCATCAACATGAATGTGCGTGCATGTTTGTAATTCATTGTGGTCTAGTCATTACAATACAAAGTCTACATGATCTAGATTATTGATTATGGACAGTCGAGAGAATCATGCTTGTAACATGCTTAATGAACGTATATCTAGGGAATTGAAAAGATCAAGTGAGTGCACTAATCCCTTGATCATGTTGATGTCGAAGTTATGATAATAATATTATATAATGATAATAATTAAAAAAATGATTAATGCAAATTTTGATAAGCATATAAATAGTATTAATAATAATTAATAAATAAATTAATAATAATAATAAAACGAAATATTGATTTGTTTATTATAATTATATACTAAATAATAAATTATAATAATTATAATAATAATACTAATAATAATAAAATAAAATAAAATTATTTAATATTATTATTATTTATTTTTAAGGATTACCTCGCTCGCCTGGTTACTGTACGTAGAAATTGTGATATTGTAAATTTTTGTTTCTCAACTAACTGTTTACAACATCTGTATTGATGATTACCAGATACATAATGTTGTAACCAGTTTTGTAATTACGCCTCAATTAATTCTGCCAGTCAAGTCTAAATTGCTATATGGACAGTTTCACAAGCGAGACATAGTTACATAGTTACAGTTGTTGCCATGGTTACTCTGATTGCTCCTCACTAGGCAATTGACATGTTACATTCTCGGCTGTTATCAATGTCGCCATTGTGGAATTATTGTATGAAACATTGCATAAGTTGCATCGTGAACCAGTCAACACCAATTTTCTATCTATGAGTATCTGACAAGTCTGTGTATGGTCTACTGGATTCATACATAGTTGTTTTTGTCAGAGCAATTGACACCCCATTGACACACATGTTGGAATATGCCAGTTAAATCTTTACTTCAAGCTTCTGTGGTGGCACGATTTAAAAAAATAAATGTTACTAAAGATTTCATGCTCAACTTTAAAGTTTTGTTCACAAATCCTCACACAAAGTTTGAGGTACGGATGATGTTTCCTAACCCCGTACCAAGTTAACTTGCTTTTTAAACCCCCAAATTGTAACTTGTCCTAGTAAAATATATAATATATATAATTTCTAAAGAGAACATTAACACTGTATTACCATGTTTACCATTTACACCAATGTTGAAAAAAATATTATATTATTTGTAAAACAATTTATTGCATTAATAAAATTTAGAACTTGACTAACAACCCATTGAACCCATTGAACTGTGGACCATTTGCCTCATGCACTGATTTCCAGAATATACCCGGGTACCTTACCATTTCCTATTTAACCCTCGCCCTGCTGGATTAGTCACACACACTGCAGATGTTCGGTTGCATCCAGTAGGGAGAGAGGGGCAGGTTGTAGCGCAGTGGTAGAACAGTTGGACTTCGGAGCCAAAGGTGCCAGGATCAAATCCCGCCCCGGGGGCCGGCATCAATGTTCGCGAAGTTACCTTTCTAACACGATATTGATAGGATGCGATGTCTGTAGAGTGGCAATGCAGTTATCATCCTTAGTCTTGTCAGTACCAGCCGGTGCT
>JAUTBT010084821.1:0-12038 GCA_032361225.1 Lepetodrilus schrolli | reverse complement strand
GAATAATGCTATGTATAAGTAAATATTAGAATGATGCTATGTATAAGTAAACATTAGAATAATGCTATGTATAAGTAAATATTAGAATAATGCTATGTATAAGTAAATGTTAGAATAATGCTATGTATAAGTAAATATTAGAATAATGCTATGTATAAGTAAATATTAGAATAATGCTATGTATAAGTGAATATTAGAATAATGCTATGTATAAGTAAATATTAGAATAATGCTACTAGTAAAACATTAGTAGTCTACATAAGATGATAAATATGTCACTGGTCTCCTGGCATCAAATTGGTGCAGGGTTTCTACAACACCAGCACTCAACGTGATGCGAGGGGTCGGCAACACAAACATGACGTAACAAGAGAAGCTCTCATAAAATCTATAGCCATTTGGGGGAGCATAATTATGGAGTAAGCTTCTCTAGTCATTGAAAGAGTACAAAATATGATATGAAACACGGGTGAACTACACACTCAGAGCTGGTCTCACTGGGGAAAGCCCCCAAACTCCACTCTCTGGCATCAAATTGGTGCAAGATCTTGTTACCACTTTCACCAAGGAGATTCCAGTGTGGAGCAAGGAGAAATAAATCATATTGGCAGAACTGTCCAGTTTGAATATATACAAGCTGTGATTTAAGTGAAAACAAGTCTAAAAAAAATTAAAATACAGAAGAAGAAAACCAAACATGTTCAATAAGGTTTGCAGTTGTAACAATATATATTGTAATTTAATAAATTCACGAGTACTCTGAATCATTGAAATTTGTATTGCTTATATTTACCAAGTTTATCATGCAATTGAATTTGAATCTGTTAAATAGAAGTTATAATTGTAGAATAATAATTTGTGATGATGATGAATTGTAAAAGATATGGTATCCTGAGGACTAATGGAAATTTTGGAATTTTTAGACCTTTACTATGCTATCATAATGAGGACTAGTGATCAAAACTGTTAGTGTTAACCCTGCACAAGTATCTTCAAAAATTAAAATGCAAATTAATACATTAGTTGAAATTACAAAAGTACCTTCAGTCAATAAAAGAATTGGTCACCATTAATGAGAGTTGCATAATAATGCAAAAGTACTAAATGCTTCTTATATACATTAAAGTTTCTTTTAAAAAATTAAAGTGCATTATTACATAGTAAATTAGTTGAAAGTACAACAGTACCTTCTAACAACTATTAATGTTAGTTACTAGTAATGTTAGCTGCATGATTATGCAAAAGTACCTTCCAAGTAATTTGCTGGCTTGAATATCTGCTCTTCAAGTGGTCTTCCAAGGTGTGACCAAAACAGAAGTTTTGGGCCCTATATACATGTCCCTTGACACCTTGAGTATTGCCTGGCCCCAGAGTCCAAAGGACCATGTCCAGCCCAGGACCGTTACAGAACAATGGATGCAAATTGCCAAGACAATACCCTCCATTTACTCCCTGACTTAACTCTGCAAAAGACAATTTGCTTGGTGCTTGTTTGGACCCTGCCTGCAGGTTAAACAATAGCATAACAAGAGTTAATCCTTTATATGTGTAATGCTCAAATGGCAGGGGTGTGACAGGCTCCACTAATTGACAAGTATGTCCAGCCCTTCAGAAAATGCTGGTCTGTGATTGGATGAATGGTTGGGTGCCGTGATTTGACACTCCAGGTAGTTGTTTTGTACTATACCTTGTTTATACATGACAGAAATGTGTTTATTTAATATTTATATGATTTTTTTTCTAAAGAAATTCTCGATAGTTTCTATATCATTTTCTACTGCCATTTATATTAGTACCATGAGGAACAGTTCTATATTTCACTCTATAAAAAAAATATTATTTAGAAAAAAACATTTCTTCAACTTGGAACAGGGTTGGTATTTTCCAATGTTTTGTTAAAATTATGTTATTTTTCTAGTAACAAATCTTAATCATTTATATTGATATAATATACCTAAATCATTATTGAGTATGCTTGGGATTAGATATTTTTCATATTTAATTAAGTATGTATGCAATGTTATTGAAACTGTTCAGAGTGATATATAACAAGCTTACACAAGAAAAATAAATATTCGAGTTACCATATTTAATTTCTGTACTTAATGAGGAAAAACATTTATATTTAAGTTTACTATAGTGACAGAAATACGATTTGTTATTTTAATGATGATTATTTAAGAAGTATTCTTCAAATGATTTTGTAATTTTAGAATTCTCAATACAGGGTTGACCTAAACACAATATATTTGCTTAAGGCCATAGTTATTTGATTCCCTGGTTTATAGATTTTTCTATAATTTTGGCTCGGGCGGTTGAAAATATAAAATATATAAATTGATATTTTGGCCAGTCGGTTGGGTCCAATATAAAAATAATAATATTTGGAGACTGTGAATATAATTGTCAATAATTGCTATAAACACCACTACACATAAATTGTTCAGATTTGAATGCACACATATTTTTCAAAGTACTGTTTGTCAATAGTAGTGATTATTATTATTAGACTTTAGACCAATAAGAAATCAAATTGACTTCTACTTTGTGTCAACCATTGCCTGCCGGTCTTTGTTTATGGTTTATACGACTTGTTCCTTCAACATTTATTATTATTATTTTCTAAAGGCTAGTACATTATCGGCGGAATATTATAAAAATAATTTTTGTTATTTTCCAAAGTTGAAAAAACTGGGTCGGCGGATCCGTTAAAAAAAAAGATCTCTCACATACTAGAAATGGAGCATTAAATATGGAGCTTATTGTAGAATATATCACAAAATATATGGATTACATTTATATGAAAGGTGCTTAACTGTGGTTAAGTGCCCATAGCCCCCATAGCATAGTAACATTTTTATGAAATGTGCATGATTATGGAATGTGTTTATATGCAAACATGCTTGACATGCATGCTTAACTTAATATTAATGAAAAAAACAATACTCATATTTTCTCATCTTTTATTATTAATTAGACACATTTTGTCCTATTGGGTTTTTACCTAAGGGGTATGGTAGAATCCTACACCTGAGCATAATACAAAATAACCTATTGGCATTGCCATGGATATACACATTTAGTATTAAATGTTTTTCATCGTACTGAATTTAATAATTGTATTCACTCACAGTATTCCATATTTTTATTCCATTTTTACCGACAGTTATTGTCTCCTCTGCATTCAAACATAAACCAGTTTTAATCAAACTTTTTGGCATGTTTTTTCAAGCTGCTTTTCATTTTAAACCATCTATTGCATAATTAAATATTAATAGTCACGTATGGGTGAAAGATTACCGCTGTGACATGAAACAGTTAATTCCCGCATTCACTAATCGTAATCAATAACATTTAATTTAACTGAATATGTTCAGAATGCTACCACTTAAGCTTTACAAGAACCTGAAATCAAATATATAGTTATGCATGGGCAGTGTCAATTGGCCATGTGGTCATTTACAGCTGGTCATCAAAGACTGGACAAGGGTCATGGTCCTTATCTGTGATTACTCAAGTACTGTCTCATCACAGATAAAGGATTGCATACAATGCTTTGTCCCCCTCCCAGACACTATCAAAGGTACGAGATATGGACATCTTTAATTCCTAATCCCTCGTGTAAATTGTACAACATTGTCTTAATGAGGATTATGGTAATAAATAAACTTTGATTTCTGTTGTTATTGTGATTTACCTGCAATAATGACAAATATTATATCAATAAATATGTTTTCATTGTAGTTAATGACGGCAATTCAATATATAATGTATTTGTTGATATATAGATCGTCAAGATTTAAGTCTAGGAAATAATTTCATGTGAATCTATGTCATTTGTTTAAGTTGTTGTATCTCGTAAGAGCTAAATATTCCAACAATTAATAAGTCGTTACCATTGTAGTTACATGTGTTAGATCAGATTTTGTAATAATATTTAATTAATTATTTGTTTGTATTAATGTACTTTTATGGTATACTATTCTATTTACGTTTTTTTTAATGTTACAAGTATATGTAAACAAATGTGACTGATTTCTCGAAACAAACAAAAAATCCAGTAGATCTTTAAACTCCGGGAGTTCAGTTTTTTTCTTGATAATTCCAGATTAGGCCCTGAGATTACGAAACTTTTCTAAGTACAATTTCATGCTCAAGTTTTGTCCACGAATCCCCATATAAAATTTAAGCTTGGGCATGAAATCGTACTCAAAAAGTTTTGTAATCTCGGATCCTGGTTGCTCATATTTATTGCAAAACATATATTTAAAATAAAAATAAGTAAATATTGCATATTATTTGTAATATATTAGTACATCCATGTTGCCCAAGGCAGAATTCCATTTCACACTCCACAGCGAATTAACTTCAAGGTTAAATAACATCGACATGCGAATAACGGAGACTTATAATATGACATAACCATAACTATGATAACGTTGTCTGCATATGTTGCTGTCATTACAATTGTGTCCTAACACAAACATAACACAAGCTGACAGTAACAGCTCTAAGCACATCAAAGACATCAGATTGAAGGCCAATTTGATAGAAACTTTGGCAAAACAGAACTTCTCATTGGTCAGACAATCAACTAATTATGGGTATTGCATAAACAAAGGAAATAATTGAAGAATTCATAGAAGATACCAAGATTATTAACATTTCATGCTGGAAGGCGACTGTAAAAACACCAAACTAAAGAAGAAGAACGAACTCATTTTGGAGATATTAATATTATTCAAGCAAGCATTATTCAATTTAATGTCATAATGATAATTTAATGTAAATGTCAATTATTCTCTTCTTGGCTTGTATATATTATGTGCATCACATGCTTTACATCCAGGCGTGCATTAGTTATTGTTTAGATAATCGTAATCGCAAATACCAATTTAAAATAGAATAATTTCACCACAGAAGTACGCACCCCATCCTGTTTTATGTCAATAACTTGTACTGTCATTTGCATGACCAGGCCTATTTTCACCGTTTTCTTCCATCGCTGTGCAGATAACTTTAAATATATCGCTGTGCAGATAACTTTAAATATATCGCATGGTTACAAGTATAATGAAGTTGATGTTTGCATTCGGAAAAATATCCAGGATTTTTTAAATATTTTAGGCGATGATCAGTGGATAACCAGTACTATGCTTTATTTTTCCAGGTATTTCACCAAGGGCGAGTTACGTGAGCTCTTTACGATAAACGATCCACGCTTCTCCACGACTCAGAGACAGCTTCAGGAGATGCATGGAGTTGACCGGCGGTCAGATCCTAAACTAGATGCACACATTGCATACCTGCATGCTTTAGGTAATTAGGTAACATTAGGTAACACCACTATTGTCATTAGGTAATGTCAATGTTGTCATTAGGGAAATCTATTATTATTATTTATTATTATTATTATTATTATATTATTTATTGGGGCGGGTGGTACCGCAGAACGTTGGACTTCAGAGCCAAAGGTTCCAGGTTCAAATCCCGCCCTGTGGGCATCAATGTTCACGAAATTTACCTTTCTGACTCAATATTGATAGGATGCAATGTCTGTAGAGTGGCAATGCAGTTATCATCCTTGGTCTTGTCAGTACCAGTCGGTGCTCGCAGGTTTACTACAACATTCAGCACTACAGATGTTGCGGGTTTCCTCCTGACAAGTCGTGATATAAGAGAAAGAATCTTGAGAGTGACTCTAAACCCCAATTAAAAAAATTTAAAAATATTAATATTATTATTATTATTATTTTTGACAACAGTAATGGGACTCGTTCTCTTGTTTTATAATCTTACATTCCCATAGTTTACTTTGAACATTATACATAAATTATATATGGAATAATTGCTACAGATTATTGATGGAGAGAATGTCACTGTGCAGTCTCTGTTGTTAACAAGCCATGAAACGAGCGAAATACTCTTGAAAGTGGTTCTCAGAATCTCCTAAAAAAAATAATTTAAGTTTTAAAAAAAGAAAATTAAATAAGTATTTTAAGAAATAAAATAAAGACATACAAACCTCAATAATGGGGGAATTTATTGCAGAAAACTGTTAAAACATGCAGATTTCAGTTGTTCAGTCAACTGTGCTCTGATACTTTTTCAAACATCAGATAACACACATCTCCTGTTCTTATCTTAGTATAAACTCATTGTTTTCATAACAATTACACGTGAAGCAGTTTTTAAAACAAAAAGGCAACCAGACACAATGCCATAACCACCGTGAATATTGCTTGTTTGCACATGTTTGGATAACACTTTACACTTATTGTGAAATCAGTGTGCTAATCTCCTTCTGCAGAGGCTGTGGGGAAGATTAAAACCTGACTAATTAGTGCTGTGTTTGTCTGTAGGTTTACTGCAGGCTTGGCAGTTTAGTAGTCAGTATTGTACTACTTAGCACAGCTTAGTTACCTGGAGAGTAATCTGTTTGTTGCATTCCAGTGCTCGTGCTTAAAATCAGCAATATTTTCAAATAAAAATATTATTAATTATACATATTCATGGTTAAAAGCATACACTCACAGTTTGTTGACATTTCATGGTCAAATGTATTTTACCTGAAAGTATGTACATTTGATTTTCCTGGATATTTATTTTATGATTTTTAATATGTGGAGATAAAAGAAAAGAAAAAATGAAAATATTGAAAACCAATGTGGAAAATGTTGCTTATTGCCCAATATACTTGTGTAGACAAATCGAATGTATATACTTTCAGATCAAATATGTTTGACATTGAAATATGTCAACAAACCATGATTGTATGCTTTTAAAATTAGTATGGATACATAAATATGTTTATTTAAGCCAACATTGATTGTTTTGATAGAAGTTAATATAATTTTCAAGCTAAAATGTCCAATGATATTCTGTGGATCTGTGCATATTTGGAATTAATAAATGTTTTGCTATTTGTTATCGTAATGAGGATCACAGTAGTGCTTAAAGAGTTAACTTTTATCACTGTTAGTGTTACAATGGCTATTTCTATGCCCAATTTCTCAAAACAAACTTAAGTCATTAAAAAGACATGTCTTGAATTTTAACTGTTTACATTTCTCGAAAAAAACTTGGTTCCAAAAAAAACTGCATCTAAGGTATAAAAACAAACTCGGTTTTAAAAAAATGCATCTAACGATGCCTGGACACTGTTTAAAAATGTTACATATTTTGCATTGCTAATACTTGTATCAAACAAATCAAATGTATATGTAAATGTTCAACTACTACAAGTATGAATAAAAAGTAACTGAAAACATGTGCTAATTTGGGCTGCATCTAATGCTAATTTTTAACTAATTCTGTGTAGAGTGGTGTGTACTCTTTTTTTGTTGTTGTCAATCTTTCTAGATTATTCTATTTTCAGTAATTTCACATTTCTTGCCAATCAGCCTGGGCCAATTAGCAGCGAGGCTGGTCAAGCCCTGGCATACATTTTCCTATGTATTTGATGATAGTTTATAATAGACCTTTTTTTAATTTATTAATTATGAAATTATTTTGAATTTGATTAATTATGTAATTATTTTGAAATTTATATTTTGTATAGGTAGTACAAAATATGAAATGGTAGCATTTTAACAGTTTCAGATCAAATTACTTCTCAAATTAGAACCTAGTTATATTATACATTTAGCATGTCACACACTTCCGTAGAATCATTCTTCTTTTGTTTGCTGTATACACAATTTATTCAGTTAGGTAACTTCTCCATTGCACTTGGTATTACAGAAACCATAGAGAAAATGTTCTTCAATCTCACCAAGTCGACAACCAGGCACATTTTGTGATTGCAGACATCTTCGGAGTGAGTGACCATGACCTTATGTTCAGCCAGGAGCACGCCAATGATGTTGACAGTGATGCAGAAGAGGCCGTGGAGAAAGTCCATTCCAACGACTACATACAGCACAGGGTAGGTCATAACATGTGGTAGGTCACAATAAAGGGTAGGTCACAATATGTGGTAGGTCACAATATATGGTAGGTCACAATACAGGGTAGGTCACAATATGTGGTAGGTCACAATACAGGGAAGGTCACAATATGTGGTAGGTCGCAATACAGGGTAGGTCACACTATGTGGTAGGTCACAATACAGGGTAGGTCACAATATGTGGTAGGTCACAATACAGGGTAGGTCACAATACATGTTCGTGAACGTTGCCTTTCTGACGTGATAATGATAGGATTCGCTGTCTGTACCGTGGCAATGCAGTTATCATCGTTGGTCCATCAGTACCAGCTGATGCTCGCAGGTTTACTGCAACATTCAGCGCTACGGTTGTTGTGGGTTTCCTCCTATAAACCGACAAGCCGTGAAGTGAAAGAATCTTGAAAGTGGCTCTAAGCCTCGTGCAATTCAAAATCAAAATAAGTCCCAGCACAGTATGTCAGTACATGTAGGTCACAGCACATGTGTTACAGGAGAGAGATCACAGCAGAAAGTAGGTTACATCACATGTAGGTCACACCAGAGATTAGAGTGTAAGTCACAGTTACAAAGTATGACAAAATAGACAGGGAAAGTCACAGTTACAGGGCAGGCCACATTAGGTCACAGCATAAGATAGGTCTCAGCATAGTGCAGTCATGGGCTTAACTTCCTATAGAACTGGTGACCTTGACCCCCATTTGCAACCTTGACCTCTGCATGCGTTCTGTGTCTTGAAGGTGCAAAAGGCTCAGGAGTTGCTACAGATGGAGTCTGAGCTGTCCTCCACGCTACAGGAACGGATAGGACAGTACCCACGGAACTGCGACATCGAGAGCCGACAGTCTCGACCACGCAAGTCACCAACAGAATTCTTCAAGCCCAAGATATACGATGTGCCACAAGCTGTCGGAGAAGATAGAGGTATGCTGCACAGCACACAACTCTGCTTTCAAGAATTATCAGTGGAAAATCTGGCCCCGAGATTACAAAACTATTTTGAGTACGATTTCATGCTAAATTCTCACTTTTGTTCACAAATTCCCATAGTAAATTTGAGCATGAACATGAAATCGTACTCAATAGGTTTCGTAATTTTGGTGCCTAAATATTGTTTGAGTTGCTTTAACGTCTGAATTAAACCATCTATGGTATAATTAAATATTAATTGTCACGTATGGGCGAAATATTCCCGCTGTGACGTAAAACAAAAATTCACTCATTCACTCTACTCACATGGTAGGGAAATAAACAATAAGTCACTCAGCAATTTGACTTCTGATTGGGTTCTCTTAAAGTTTATACGTATGTTACTATTTTCAGGCAGGACAGATATTCAGTCTTACCCAGTGCCCTCCACCATTGACCTTACCATCGTGGAGGACCAGGATCAACCAATAGAAATTGATCTATCTCCAGTCAAGGTCAAGGTCGAGGAGACAGATGTTGGCACAGATTCTGTTATTGAAATTGAAGATACCCCAGTCAAGGTCAAAGTGGAAGGGGCATTGATGAAGACAGTCAAAATTGAAGGATCAGTTACTAAAGCGAAGGTTAAGATTGAAGATGAATCGGTGAGTTAAAAACTGATTAATATTAAGTTTATATTTACATACATATTTACGGATGCAGCCATGAATAAGGTAAGAAATTGTAGAAACATTTGAAATGCCGAAGTTTTAAGGCTACTTCTATCTCTGTTGTGTTGACGAAAAGAAAATGAAAACGTGTTAGGGGTTGATGCTAGTGGAGACAGGACTCACAAAAGATGTGGGGATGTCTGAAATTAGAAAACGTGTCTTTCACATCGTAAAGTCTCTCTCAGGCAAGAATATAATGCTTTAGTAGTGATTGGCTAAGTATGCTCACGAAAAGAGGCGATAACCAAAATGTCCTTTAGTTTGTGATTTCTCCCAACTTTGTAGAAACCATTGCTATTAGTTCCAACTGGTACAGTGTGCCCTCGATATAACGCTATACACTGTGCCCTCGATATAATGACCTTCAAGCCTCTGCAGATTCGGATAAACTGCAGGGTTAGGATTGCTTTTTCTTCAAAGAATGCAAAACAATGTGTTAATCTGCACATGCTTACAAAAGTTTTTAAAAAATAAATAAATAAATTAAGCTTCTTATTCTGTACATTACAGGCATATTTTATGGAGCATGAATCCAAAACTGGCCATGGAGATTCCTCCCTGAGTAGTGAGAAGGACGAATATGACAGTTGTGAGGAGGAGTTTCCACTGAGAGACTCTGTACATACGACTGGTGGTGGAGTGAAGGAAGAACCTCCAGCAGCACCAGTAGCAGAAGCAGCAGACTTGGATGAGGTCATTGATGCCAACCTCAGCATCAGCGAGCAGACTGAAGAGAAGCATCAGGACGTGTCCCGGGGACTCAATGCCACATGCGAGAGGCTGGAGGACTATCTGCCCGAGTCCGACCCCGAGGACACGGAACAGTCCATTCTAGGTTGTCCTGGAGATGCTGGGG
Source organism: Lepetodrilus schrolli (assembly GCA_032361225.1). Lineage (NCBI taxonomy): Eukaryota > Metazoa > Mollusca > Gastropoda > Lepetellida > Lepetodrilidae > Lepetodrilus > Lepetodrilus schrolli. Next base: position 1,597 of record JAUTBT010084821.1, on the reverse strand, counting down.
TCGAGCCGCAAATAGCGATGTACGGTCGAGCGGACAACTGTGATATGGCATCTGTGATAGTCCCCAACTACAGGCTCACAACTCCAGTTAAGAAGAGACCTTTGATTGTAGAACAAGAGATGCTGATATCACCAGAACCTGCTAGTCCTCTCATAGAAATGAAGGCCAAGCGACGGAGGAGTTCGTCAAACGGAGCCGGGTTTCTCAGTCGCACTCTGATGATCTGCATGTCCGACACGCCCGAGTCAAGGTCAAGGTCAGTGACGTCAACCTATGTGGAGGATTCGCCAGACAGCCGCAACAGCTCCTACGGCGACCCTCCTACAGCAACGGCTTTCAAAGACTACCACGTTGCGGACTCCGTAGAAAATACTCCCGACGTTCAACGTGATGGAAGTCTGGACGTTGTTGACAGTTTCTGTGGTGAATCGCCGTGCAAAGATGACGACAACGACACTCCTATTAAGAAGAATAAGAGAAGGAGCGTCTGTAGGAAGAACCTTGTGATCCAGAGTTCCGACGATGAGAGTCCAGAATCTCGACCAACTAGCACAGAACCTGACGACGATGCTCGCGAGTCGGACGAAGACCTGCTGACGATTGGGAGAAGTAGTGGGGAGAGGAGGGACGCGGGGAAGGCGGCCAGCTCTGAAACAAACGGAACAATAGAAATACTCTCGGACGAAAACATGTCTGAAACAGACGAGGACGAGGCTGTGGTATCTGGGGATGACTTGGACGAGTCCGTGGTGTCTGGAAAGGAGGATGTGTTAAACACTGAATCTGTTCTGGAAGGTGAGAAACAAGGGAATGAAGTGTATGAAGCTAGGTTAGTTTCCTTTAGTGTTGGTGTTTGTTTGAACAGGGATATAAATTAACACTAGGCCACTAGTCCATTTTCCCAATGCAAAAGGACTAATAGAAATTCATGTTTTTTTTGTAAATGTTTATTTTTTGTATCACTATTTGGGCTAGTAAGTTTTATGGGTACCTTTCTATCGCTGGAACTTTGGTTTGGTATGTGTGATAAGTGAGATATATGTGTGATTTAAGTGTGAGGTATGTGTGATGAGTTATACATGTAAGTGTGATGTTACTGCATCATTCAACGCTACTGATGTTTCCTCTTGCCGTAAAACTGACAAGCCGTGATATAAGTGAAAGAATCTTGAAAGCGGCTCTAAGCCCTAATTCAAAAGAACAAAAACAAAAATGAAATACGAGTACATGGTTTAGTGGAGTATTTTATAAGTGCTTCTACACCTCTTCATCGGGTTATGATTTTATGTTTATTTCTGTTAATTAATGCTTCCAGTTTTATTTTCTCGTTCCCCTGAAAGTTCGGAATTGACGTTACTGTTGTATGAAGGTATAATTTATATCAATTACTTTAACCCTCTCCATGCTGGATTAGGCACAGGCACTGCTCATTAGGGCATCTCTGGTTGCCTCCAGCGTGGAGATTGTCAATAACAGATTGTGAAATGTGCTGCTGTCTATTTACATTGCTTAGTAATGTGCATTTGTGTATGTATCATGTAATGTAATGAGTGAGCTAGGATTTTTTTCTTTTTACAATGTAGATACTAAAGTCAGG
>JAUTBT010084820.1:0-10037 GCA_032361225.1 Lepetodrilus schrolli | reverse complement strand
GGGCAGTCATCATTGTAGGTGTTTACATTCAATAAGGGGCAGTCATCATTGTAGGTGTTTATATTCAATAAGGGGCAGTCATCATTGTAGGTGTTTACATTCAATAAGGGGCAGTCATCATTGTAGGTGTTTACATTCAATAAGGGGCAGTCATCATTGTAGGTGTTTATATTCAATAAGGGGCACTCATCATTGTAGGTGTTTATATTCAATAAGGGGCAGTCATCGTTGTAGGTGTTTATATTCAATAAGGGGCAGTCATCGTTGTAGGTGTTTACAGACATATCTGCCGACAATCATTTCCATGAATTTAACATAGACGTACACTAAAAGCAGATACAAATATGAAAACTGTTTTCTGTGCCATAATAGGTCATCCAACTAGTCATCTAAATTAGAATGTAAATTGTGCAAATTGTGTTAATATATTATTATTTTTTAGACAATTAGAACCATTTTTTTCCAGTTAGTTAAATGACATGAGGGGCTAGAAGTGCAAGTGTCTAGCTTCCTGGATCAGATTAAAACTGGAGACCTCTGAACCTATATTCCAGCAAAGTAGTCAATGTGCCACATCCCATCCAGCAGGATATGATAGGAGGTCAACTAGCCATGTCAAAGGTGATAAATAAAACATGTTGTGATATAGACAAAATAGCTCAAACTCCCATAGGTAAACAGAGATGTTGGTATAGCTGATAGATGAAAAATCACACTTGGAAATGATTAAATATCACAAAAATACAAAGTCGATTGTTAAAAATGCTGTTGGTCTAATCGCAGAAAGCAGTTATCATGCAGCCAAAACAAACATTAAGTATATATGATAAAAATATGCAGGAAAACAGGTGACAAATGGAATGCATGAAGGTTTTTGGGATATAACAATGGATTGCATCATCAAATATTAACCCTTGTTATGCAGACATTCGACGTGCTCGGTTTGATGTTCAGTGACAATGGCGATCACACTGGTAACGATCACACTGGTAACGATCACACTGGTAACGATGACACGGCGGATGTGGAAGGGTGTACGATGTAACTAGGTAGTAGTACGTCACATGACTTAAACGTGATGGTGATTGGAGACCGGAGGCAACAAAACCAGAATGATTTGAGGGTTAAGATTTGAAAGCATGTTGACCTGCGAGTGCTCTGTCCCGTTCAGAGTCGTGTTAGGCGAGCGAATCTGACGCTTTGGAGTGGCCGTTTTAGAAATGTTAACGCCATGTCGTGAAGGGGACGTCCGTTTAGGTATACCCTGATCCACATCCTCCTGAGAAACAAAGAAACGTGTTAAAGATATCCTGCACTACTGAGACATAGCGACTGAGACATTGAGATGTCACACTGAGACACAGCGACTGAGACATTGAGACGTCTCACAGACTCTTAGCAACACAGAACTTACCCAGATATAGAAAACAAATACTAAAAAGTACCAATAGTAGGACATTTTCAGTAGAGCTGGAAATTATATTTCCATTGGTAAACATGGTTTAAAATTCATCAGGACTGTTAACGGTGAGTTTCGAAAACTGAAATGTTTCTTCTACTTTTTTAAATGTCCTGAAAATTTATTCAAGGAGGGAGGTTAAGAATTGGCCATTATCATTTTTATTTGTTTTTGCTTTTACTTGAGGTTTAGAGCCACTAGCCATTACGGTATCGTAACGACGTCTATACTTTATAGACTTATAATAGAATGTACATAGTACCACAACAGAAATGATCGGTATAAAAGAGGCTCAGATGGATCTGAAACCATCATGTGAACTGGCAGTTGACACAGGAACATCAAACTTTGGCTGCTCTGTTACTCACATTACACGTCTAGCAGACTACATACAAGACAAATAATATGTTAACGTTTAGAAACACAATCCAAACAAACTTCTTTGTTTGCACTCAAGACCTGATACTGCATGTTCTCAAAATCTTCTAGAGTGTTGCATGCTCTTAGATTTCAGAGATCTGCATGTTCTCAGGATTATTCGAGAGTCTTGCATGTTCTCAGATTTCAGAGAGCTCAAGATCTTGGAGAGCCTTGCATGTTCTTTGAGTTCAGAGAGCTCAAGATCTTGGAGAGTCTTGCATGTTCTTTGATTTCAGAGAGCTCAAGATCTTGGAGTCTTGCATGTTCTAAGATTTCAGAGAGCTCAAGATCTTAGAGAGTCTTCCATGTTCTTTGATTTTAGAGAGCTCAAGATCTTGGGAGTCTTGCATGTTCTTAGATTTTAGAGAGCTCAAGATCTTGGAATCTTCCAAGTTCTTAGATTTCAGAGAGCTCAAGATCTTAGAGAGTCTTGCATGTTCTTAGATTTCAGAGAGCTCAAGATCTTAGAGAACGCTGCATGTTCTCAAGATCTCTGCAAAAGCTGCATGCTGTCAGATGTGGATGTAGATTCTGTATTCCCAGGCTAGAAGGACTGCCCACAACAGGAATATAAGCTTACAGCATTGTTAAGTACAAAGAATACAGTCACTGTGCAACAAATATATTAGAATATTCCTTCAAAAAATTTAAAAAAATGCTTAGACGATTTCATGAGATGGAATTAACCATAAATTACTTAAAGGAGACTCATTCTAAAATATGATAACTTAATGTTATTATATGGTTAAATACAAGCATTTCCATTTAAACAAAATTAAAAAATTCATCATAATTAGTAAGTCATTAGCCAAAAGATAACTCGGAAATCAAGATTTCCGGAAACTGCCGACATTTAATGAGTAGAGGCGTAATCACGTGATGTGACGTCACTGATGATAAACTATCCGCATTTCATTATAGAAACAGATAGCAGTAGTCAAGTGTTTCTTGTTAATTAGTGGTTATATGATGGAATGAGACTTGGCAGAGGCTGATTTCAGAGTAGCCAATGTCAATGCCTACCAGTACGAGCCCTTAGTAAACCGTGAACACGACAGTGACACGACAGAGAGCGATAGCGACAGTGAAACACCTGCACATTAAATTTCAAATTCAAGCATGGGAATTGTTTGTTCGCACATCTTCTCAGACTCAGACACATCTGAGATGTGTGTCTGTAAATGTAGCATCTGTAGCTGATGGCAACGGTCTCGCTTGGAAATTTGAATAATTTTGCAGATTTAATGAGCTTTTATCACGTTGCTTCTATCAGCTTGAACACAAGTTTGAGAGAACCTAGCAACACTATCGATAATGTGTGTATGAAATTAAACAACTTCCTGCATGTGGGACATGTACATAATCAAATTGCATTGTTTGGGCATGGAAAATGTTCAATCTCTAAGCTTAGTATTAAATACTGTGGGGGAAAAAAACATGGTCACGTATTGACATCAAAAGACACATTTTACCAAGTTCAACATTGCATTGTATAATATCTTTTAACTATGGAATATCATTAAAGTAAAATATTCATTTGATTTATTATAAAATGGATAATATGTCAAATATATTTGCTATGCATTGCTTTTTTTTTTAGGAGTATATAATTATTTGTTGAACATCCACCTACCTGTGTACCCTTGGTACAGTTATAGACTGGTCTGACAGGATAGCTGGGCATGATGTCTGAGTTAGTGGACGACTGGGGAGACGCTGCCAGGTAGGTCTGCAATAAGAGATGAAATAATCTGTCAGTTGTAGTAACCTGTAAGTGGCCTTTGTTTTGTCAAGCCGGCTTGATTTGGTGTGTGTCGTTTTAACCATCTCCATGCTGAAGGCAACCGGAGATGCCCAAAGAGCATAAGGTACTTCCGCCGGCTAGATTGATTTAATTGCAAGCTACCTGGCAAATTTCTAGCTGCTGTGCACCACATGCGGTGGTATCTAGTGACTGACACATTTCAGCTGGACAGAAGTGAGCCAGGTTGCCTGATTTGCACGCTCGTCATCATGTGACATGCGCTCGTATCTTTAAAAGTGGCCGCTGTCTCAGAAATTGGGCAGCTCTAAAGTAACATCACTTTCTTCATATGGGCCCTGAGCTTTGTCACTGAGAGCGCCAAAGAACATTCTCAAAACTTTGCAGTTGTTGAACGTGCCCCTGATATAACAAAACTGAAGTCGGGATTTGATTACATTAGTTGCCTAGCATATGGTTACACGTACCGGAGCCCCAGCCTGTGGGGAAGGAGAGTGAGCCCCTGACTGGCCTATAATACTGCGACTAGGTGACTGGCTCTGTTGCTAAAACAGTTAACAAACAGCTCTAGCATCCTGCAGACATGATCACATCATCAGCACAACTGCCATACATTATCAGCACAACTGCCATACATTATCAGCACAACTGCCATACATTATCAGGTTACAGAGAGAATACTAATCGAGTGTCCGTTAGATACCATATGTATTTAACGATCAAAATTGGTAAATAGTATCTAACAGACATGTCCGTAGCATAATATTTCTTGCACACACTTAGAAATTACGTTTATTTGTGAAAGTAATAACAGTACACTTAGTTCCACTTGAACTGTGTGGATTCTAACAATGGTATATTTGTCGCTGTACACATACCTTGAAATACTCATTAATTTTCTTGCCATTGGCTTCTGAACGGCCAGTTTTACTCAACCCTGAAAGGAAATGGATAAAATACTGAATGTAAATGAGAAAAATAAACATTCTTTCCAGCACCATCTGGGTCATTGTACATAAAGACAGGCCGACTTACCAGCACCATCTGGGTCATTGTACATAAAGACAGGCCGATTTACCAGCACCATCTGGGTCATTGTACATAAAGACAGGCCGACTTACCAGCACCATCTGGGTCATTGGTAGTCTTCCTCTTCCTCTTCCGTTCAGAGGGAGTTCGAGATTTGTCTGGTGTATGTGCCTGCAACTGACAACACAATTGGTTAATGTTCACGGTACATTTATGATATAAAAATCGTAACTCACAATATGTCAGAAATTACAACGCTCGTACCACCACGATCGTTCTGTGGAAGGGGATCCTGACGCTAAAATGAAGAAATTACTATTACGCTTAGCCCAATCCTGCTCAAATTGCCCTACTTTGTAGCTGCAGCAGGGAGTAGTAACATGAAAATAGGTGACACAAGTCCACTCCTACACAACATAGGTTGCTACTGGACTGTGAACAATCAGCTTGAACAGGTTGAGGGTCAATGAAACATTAATTATTGATCTACTATCAGGTCAACAGAGATGTTGATGTTAATGTTGATGGAGAAGTTAACATGGGTGTGGAGATGACTGTTAACCTCTTCTCCTGTTGTGTCCACAGATCCGGCACTGAGGTTGCTGTTCTCCTGCAGGAGCTGCTGTTGGTGTTGCTGCTGCTGCTGTGTCTGCGGTGGCTGGGGGTGCAGCGGAGGCTGGGGGTGCGTCTGTGGTGGCAGGTGGGTGTTGCCCACGGTCAAGTACTGACCACCTGTATTCACGGTCAAGGGTTGGAACTGAAACAACCAGCAATAATAGTACATGGTCATATTAGACTTACATGTGTGTTCATGGCATGTATTGCAAATGTGTTCTGCTACATAATGGTGTGGACATATCTACGGGAGATGTGTGACCACTGCAATTATCTCTGCTTCATATCTCCAATAATAGGTTTCATCTTGAACATGGATAATCACAAGTCAAAATGGAAATGGATGCCGATACAAAATGCATTGCTGTAACATTGAAGAGCCGCCTATCAGTTAATGATAATAACACTGATGGATGAACATGGTATTAAAGTAACGACCTGATATGTGCACATTTGAAAATAATGTAATTATGGATAATAATGAAAGGTACGTCCAGGAAAAAACATGAATAGAGGCCTGGTCGATCGCATTTAATTATTGTCGCATTTATGTGTAAATGATTACGGTCGCATGAAATTAGGGACGCATTAATTTCCTGATTTACAGTATATGCATTAAAACTAAGTTGTATTGGGCTACATTATCCATAAAGTAGGTCAATGGCATACTGAACTGAGATGTTGCCAAAGTATAATGAGAATGAAAATTATTGTATCTGCACTATGTACAGGAGTACACACCCTTCCTCCAAGAAATCTTTGTTCGAGTAGTTCTTGCTTCCGTGGATCCAGACCAAGGTTATCCATACTATTATAACCTGTAACATATCAGTGTAACCAATGTACCATTGAGAAAAAGCAAATCGGTTAAAATACATGTCATACAACATAGGAAAAAGATATAATTACGATATAATCAGTGAACTAGGAAATTCTCAAATTGACACCAGATTTTTAAAAAAAAATTTGTCAACGTCTGTTCCATCGTTCTGGATGCTGTTTAACAAATTCTAATGTACGTTATTCTGAAAGGGACAGTTATTACAATACTTCAGATGTAAAGTAGTCTTCCAAATGTAGACCAACACACACTACAACAGCACTGTTACCAGTGTTCATGTTTTGTCAGTCCATTGTCCAGTAACCAGTGTTACCTGCCTAGGTTAAGAGGACAAGCAAACTTGTACATCCTAGCATGCGTGGTGCTAGTTCTGCTATGTGTGGAAAAAAATGTGTGAAAAACAAAATCTGCATTTCGTTCATACCAGTAAACAACACTACCGTCATTGTCAAAAATGTATAAATTCATTCAATCTAAATTCAATCAATCTTTCACCATGGCAACAAGATTACTTTGAATAACAATAGTGTTCATCCATTCCTCCATATAATGGTCTTCACATGTCTTAGAATTGATGTCAAGTAGTTGCTGACAGGCTACAAAAGTCATTGGTATTGGCCTCAACATTTGGGTACAGATTGGTATGGTCCCGGTATGCTGATAGTGATAACATCTGGGAATCCAAAATAAATTTAACCAGAAAAACCCATAACTAATAAAAGTAAAAAAGCAAAAATATGGATGAACATATCAAGATTTCACCAAAATAATCAGGAAATCACCAAAAAATACTGGGACAATGTTTTATTCACGATTCCAAAATACAACATTAGTTAGGTGACTTATTTAATAGAAAAACAAACTTTACCTGACACTATAGTAATAGGTCTACACAACATACAGAATGTAAACATGTTGTTTTGAACCAAGTGGAGCTAAACTGAAAAGTACATTATAAATACTAGGCATGTATCATGGGTTTTGTACTTCAAAGAATCTGTTCATAGCATCATGATACAAATCCTTGATACCTTAACAAAATCTACGTTCAACCTGAGGATAACAGTACCTAATTCTGAATGATGTTTCTACTGAAATATTCCAACTACACTTTTACTATGGTATGTATACAGTTGACCCTCGTTTATCTGAACTTCAGATAGCCGGGTCCCTCGCTATCCGCATGGTTTTTACTGGGAACCAATCCTAAATAAAAATGACTCAGATAAGCAGAAATTTGGTTTCCGTTTATGGTCAGACATTTCCAGGAACCAAAGACAAAATAAGTACAATATATGTTCAGATATCTGAACGATAAATGTTGGAGTAGACTGTTTGTTTAAGCAAGTTATGAAGGACCCAAACCAGACTAGGCGTCTAGACACGATAGACATGACATGATAGACAGACGGTATTTGTACAACAACAAACTGTTTATCACATGTAATAAAACCATCAAGGAATTGCAAAAACATTCTGACTTTTGTCATCTACATCGTGTAACATGTATGATAACCTATATGGTTGTATGAACATATTTGTTGTACGTCATGGATCATTTGTGTGTGATAAATAAAGAGTAGGGTGGCAACTCTTGCAAAATTCAGACATCTGGAAATTCAGTTACCCGCACGATTTTACCGAGAACACAACCGTCCAGATGAACAGAGGTCAACTAGTCAGATATTGGAAATCCCTTGTGCATTCCAATTGTGAATTTCAGGTTGATGTATATATTTTGAATCCATAATTATAGTTAGATCAAAGTTAATCTCATCTGTTTGCAATAAAATAAGAAAATATTAACATAAAGAAGGTTTCAGGAATATGTTGATGGTGGACTACAATAGTTGGTTAGACATATGAATCAAATGTTATTGTCTTATGTTGCTATTGGACTCTTTCACCCATACATGACAGGAAAGTAGATTATGGTAACAAAAAATACCATAAATAGGTCAACTAGCTGTGATTGTAGTAACATTGGAAAAGTAAATTCAACACTGCCATCTGTCATGTATACATCTGTACCTTAATTCCTCAACATTTGTGCCCAATATACACCAAATAGCAATGCTGTCACTAGTCTGTCCAGCAAATTAATTTTTCAGTGCGATTACTACTACAGTAAAAGTATTGTGAAACCAAAATAGATGAATGACGACATGCACTGTCATACAAGATAGCACATGTGTAGTTGAGTTGATGTCATATTCTCACAGAATTAGTCTTGTTGCCCCAGGATGACACTACATGTACGTATCAATGGCAGAAGTTATTATGAGGATATATATTTATGTGCAAGCAGTCAAATACATGTTGATGGCAATACAACAGATTTTACGTGGCGGTCCCCCAGTGTTCCCGCAAGACATTCCTTGCAAACAAACGTAGTAAAATCGATGCTGTTTGAACCATACCCGAAGTTACGAAATGTTTCGTAGTACGATTTCATGCTCAACTCAAAAGTTTTGTTCACAAATCCCCACATAAAATTTGAGCATGAAATCGTACTATTGATTGAATTAGCATTTTTCGTCAGAGTGGGTATATTTCATCTATATATGATGAAATCCTACTGCTAAAATAGTTCCATAATCTTGGGGTCACATTTTCAAGGCGACTTGATCAGTCTAATCTTAGTTAAATGTAAAAGTAGTGTACATCATACATGGTAACAACCTTCAAGAAAATGAAGCAGTAATCTTATCTTAAAGGCATACAATCGTGGTTTGTTGACATGACATATTCCATGGTCAAACTTAGTTTTACCTGAACAATGTACATGTGATTTGTCTACACAAGAATAATGGGCAACAAGCTACATTTGTCGCATGACCCACTGGTTTTCAATATTTTCATCTTCTAGTTATTTTTTTAATTTTACGATTTTTAATACATTTTCATCCACCCGTCAACTTCTCTGGTAAGATGGTCGATAGATTTCGTTCAAATGTAAACAGAAAATGGAAGTTCACTTGGAAGTGCAACAACTGATTTTATGCACCGATTTTGCAGAGAAATTCCAAATGTTACGTTCACTAATTACTGGTATAGTCTGTATCATTGAACTTGAAGTCGACAACGTCTATTGTTACAATCGATGTAAGTGAACCATTTTACCGCTGAAATTGACATTTGGTTCCAAATTAGTCGCTAAATTTAGCCCTGTGGTATAGCCTATGTATAGCTAAATGTCTGTAAATTTGTATAAACATAAAATTTCCTTGAGACAACTGCAAAGTACATTCATATCATTGTTTTGGGACCACCATAAATACTGTTAATTCGTACTAAGAAGTTCAGGTACCAATCAATGAGCATTAGATTTTTTGATAACAACAATCACTAGCAGGCTACTGGTGCTGATATTAATAGAATAATACCTATATGTTGCTTTCTTAAAAATCAACATTTCTTGCAGCAGTTTAATATTATTATGTCCAACTGAAAGGGTGAAGATAGACTTACCGTTACCGTAGCAACCGTGTTGTTTTGTAGGTATTTTGTGAAGAGTGAGTGAGTGAATTTTTGTTTTACGTCACAGCGGGAATCTTTCACCCATACGTGACGGTTTTGTGAAGAGAAGAAATCCCTTAATCAGAATATCCCTAAATGGCCCCGAATAATCCTACAGTAACATTAGTGCAGTATGACATAATAATAACAATAAGCTACTGCCTGTTCAGGGTATTTATTCACTGGTAGTGGGAGTAGGCGACAACAGGTGAAATTAATCCATGAAAATCTAGTTGCAGCTTGTACCAAACTGTAGAATGTAAGAGACATTATGATAACCTGGAAACCAGGGGTATGCCATCCTGGCACCCCTGGGGTACTTAATTCCGTTCAGGACTCACTTCATGTGGTACCCCTGGCACACATCTAGAGGGAAACTTGCGCAAACAGCC
>JAUTBT010084819.1:0-12039 GCA_032361225.1 Lepetodrilus schrolli | reverse complement strand
TTATACACCGATTTAAGAATGAAATATATACAAACTATCAATGTATATTCTATGCAAACATTGTACCATTTATTATCCAAAAAAAATATTCAAATACTTGTAAATGTATGTATATATTTGTTATTATGTTCAGAAAGGATTTTATGTAATCTCCGCATTTATGTAAACTACAGTTGTACATGGGCCCGAGGCCTACATATACCAAATAAACTATTATTATTAATTAATCATGAAATATAAGATGGACAGCTTGTTCGTACTATAATTTGATTACGCTGTGAAATAAACATACGCAACAACAACAAAATGGTTTGCAATGCAGGCATCTTACTCTATTAATTTAGTAATATTACACCAGCAGTATTAATTGCAGGCACATGCTAGATTCTTAATTAAATATATTACTCGACCAGCAATACGGGCCGAACACATGTCACGTAATTGTATATCGACATTCAATATTATTGCAGCTATATAGTCCTGCCCATGGCCTTGGCGGTTTCCATATTATTACATTGATATTCAAAGAAGCCATATATCTGATGCATGCATACATTGATGAACACTTCGCAATATATGAAATGTGTGGCATATTAACTTCTGAGTACATACAGACATTGTCCGAGGTCAGTCCACACTGCTGTTTGCTTAGTCCATTTGTCGTATTATTTGCACCCACGAAATCATAACACGGGCTAGTTTCGGTTTAGTAGAGCTCTATTTGTGCCGTTTTCACAAATGGATAACTTTCAAAAAAAATTCAGAAGCGTTTGGAAAGATTCCAGCACAAGCCCTTTTCTCGTTTACAATGTTACGTAACAATTATTAGTAGGGAACATAATATAGCAGAATAGAGCTCAGATACGAAACTGCAACTAATATATTAAAGGCATAATGCCGACATATAATAATGAATGTTTTAGATGGTACAAAAGCAAATTATGATATACGTAGACCTATGTATGGCAAGTGTTTGCATTCTTTATATATTATATAGACCAAATCTAGTCCAAAATATCATCGATATGCCTATCTGTGATTGCATGTCTTTGGTTACTTAAACACGTTGCAGTATTTTGCCTTGAATATTTACATTTTGAAACAAGTACGTCTCACATTGATCTGAAAATGAACCGTAGAGGCAACGAAATCAAATAAGTCTATATACCCTATCTACCCCATTTTCCAAATACAGGTCATATTGACTACTCAAATTGGCGGATGTTACGTAGGCATATTGCCTACTTAACATCCGCCAATTTAAGTAGGCATAGGCACAATGGCTTTAATTGTTTCAAGGATGTGTATACCCTTGTCTTACCTAAGTCCTGTAGAACAGATACATGACCGTGCAAGGCGGCGTTCGCTTCCTGAAGAAGAACACGTTAATAAAAGAATTAAACAGTCTGACATTTATCTACACAGCTTTCCGTGGTCTAGCATTACATCAAGACGTGACCACAGCATCGTCCGCCACCTCTGTGGTCGGAAGGAACTATTTCATGTACATGTTGCATGCAATGCATCCACAAACAGCCTCAGATTCGGTTCCCCTCGAGTAATTATCACGACTCTACATTCGGCCCTCCTCGGGCTACTTCCGAAGCGTCAGATAGTTGCTTGGTAGATAGTCGCATTAGTAGATTATGTCTATTCATACTTTCCGGAATGAACAACAAACAAACAAAAAATACAATTTGATAGAATGTAGCAAATTTAATATCCCAATGTCTATGCGTATATTTATGTTTTATGAATTTAACATGTCACATGCTCTTGAAATGAGTCTATGGTGATCGAATTCAGGACTACCACATTTTGGTGCCATATTATTCAAACATAGTTGTAGATGTTCTTATTCAATCAAAACTATGCTAAAAGGTCACGAATATGTAGAATACAATACAAATGTCTGTATATTCATTTCGAAATGCATTCGGCCCTCCTCGGGCTACTTCCGAAGCGGCGGATAGTCAGATTATGTACCAAGGGGAAGTAACTCGAGGATGTTCAGAGTGAAGATTCATGCAGTTAACGTCACTGATTCTCTCATGATTTACCTTGAAGTACTAGCTATATTACGTGGGCTGTTGACACTGAACACGAGGTGTCCTCAACGCATCCGATGAAAAATATAATCAGCATTGTACATTTCTTACTACCAGCCATAGATATCTTATATAAATATATCTGAATGCAGTGCTTTCGGCTAATGACATGGGCCTACCATCCTCGAAACGCAGACTATATGCCTGGTACTTAACATCCATAGGCATGTGGTCTGTGCTTCGAGGATGATGGCATACCGAATGCCAATGGTACTTAACATCCATAGGCATGTGGTCTGTGCTTCGAGGATGATGGCATACCGAATGCCAATGGCATAGTTCAATAATGACTTTCATTGTGTAGCAGGGTGAGACATAAGATGATCCTACGGGTCTCGGCCAGAGGGATTACCGCCTTGGCTCATTCGTTAGAACGTTGGACATAAATATAGCCTCACATTATTAAATCCTGCAACTCGGGTTCGAATCCCAGGATCGGCAGGTCCTGTGACAACTGGCGCCCAACGTGTATTCGAATTGTTTCTGATGGATAATTTCTAGCTCCTCGGTGACTTAAAAGTGACTGAATTAGTGACTCGAGGACGAGTCATCATATGGATGCGGGAAATATAGTAGGTTGAGATATAAGATGCCCCTACCGGTCTCGGGCAAGTTTTATTAGTAGTAATATTGACAATATGGTATGCACAATGTCTAATATTATTTTCAATTACGTGTCTGTCTGTGTGTGTGTGTGTGTGTGTGTGAGAGAGAGAGAGAGAGAGAGAGAGAGAGGGGGGAGGGGAGAGAGAGGGGGAAAGAGAGAGAGAGCGCGAGAGAGAGAGAGAGAGAGAGAGAGAGAGAGAGAGTATAAACATATGTTCTAGGTCTGTTATGTTCTGCCCGGCAACAAAGGCTGTACTATGTTGAATTGCTAAGGAACTATGTCATCATGCCACGGGCCAATCTAGCAGGTCTCGATAAGTGACACATACATCCTTTTGACCAATAAGAAAATATCAAGTTGCAAATATTGGATAATAGTAATTAGAAATGTCATGTATTGAACAACAGTAAAACTACTGGGTCCAGTTGCACGACGCTCTTGTAGCGCTACAATAGTCGTAAGTCCAGTTGTAGTCATCTACAATTGGAATTGGGTTGCACGAAGCTCTCGTAGGCTATTTGAATAAAACAGCGCTACAACTATTGTAACAACAATTTAAAGTCCCTACAACTATTGTAGCCTACAAGAGCGTCGTGCAACTGGACCCAGGTTAACTACAGGTAAGTATTCGATGATGACTCGCTGTATCGCATCATACTGTTAAAACCAGTCGTCTGATTCCGTCTCCAAAACATGGCGAATGGCGTTGTTTTTACGTCAAAATCGGTCGGCGACGTCGTCCACAATATATATGACATCGATCAGCTAGCTGTCTGGACCAAAACCAACTTAATAAACACTTATATCCATGTAGAAATGCATGTTAGTTTTCGTCGAGTAGTTCCGGTTAAGAAAATAATTACGCTTGTGAATTTTACGACCTGCCAAAGACTTCACTGTGATTCCTAATTTGACACACGCTGTCACATCAGTTATACTTGCACTTCACGGACTTCCTGGAATCCTGGGCTGTATTCGATTCACGACTTGATCAAACCTAGGTTGACACTCGAGTGATGAAATTACCAATAGAATACCTCGTGTGTCACTCGAGAGAGAGGCCAGGAAAGATCCACTTCAGCAGGAGTAATCGCTCGAGTGAGAGATGCAAGCTGGCGAGCGACTGTACGGGTTCATTAAGAAAGATATATAAAATATATATTCTGGGTGAGAAAGCAGTTCAATCGACGAATTGGATTTAATTAAATTAAATTTTTATTTTTTACTTATTGCTTCACTCGGTGGTTTATTCCTGCCGTTTGTTTCAAGTACTCACTGTTGATGCTCCATGACCTAACACTTGGGCCACTACTCTCGTGAATCGAATACATCCCTAGTGTTTATTGTTCAATTCGCACTTTGCCTTTACGTGTTTTCATACATGTTCATGCATTTCCTATCTCAAGCGTCAAGCTTGACGTTAAGTTGACGTGGTAGTGATAGAAAAGCGACTTCTTGTCCCACTTTGCAAAAGATGCAATGAACATTGATAAAAGGAACAAGTATTTTCATAAGAGAGTATCCAATATGTACTGATTTCGATCGTAGTCGGGGAAGTTCTAAGTAGACATCAATGTTCTTTAGCGACAGTCGGTGAGAAGATAGATTTTCATTCACTAAAGTTTTTGAGTTATCTGTCGCAGAGTTTATGTCATTGATTGATGTGTCATTTTGCCAAAGCGGAACTGAAGAACCGACCAGAAGTGATCGTTGCGTAATATCACAGCGCAAAGCATATGGATTTGGTGTAAAGAATGCTGGATATGATATTGATTGCACATCGACGTCACTTCGTTGTCACTGAATATGTACGTGTGTAGATATATCGCTGCTGGTAGATCTTAGTGGTGTATATTTCACCCAACCTCTAATCGATTTCAACATTCTAAGGATCATATATAAATTATATTTTTCTTTTGGAGCAGATTCGGTTTCTTCAATTAGTATTCTTCTCTTTAAGTGCCATTCATTTTTCATATACTTTCAACAAACAGTATTATAGTTTGGCATGAAATGCATTGACACCACTATTTCGTAGATTATCTCGGTAAATACTTCAGTGAATGACAAACAAACAAAACTTCAATTTCTTATTATGTATGCCCTACCGGAAATTTAAAAAAATAGATTTTGGCACCATTAATAAAAAGTCTGTTTATATAGCGATCACCAAATATTTTAAGTAAGTATTATTGTTTGCAGAAGGTGACGTCCGAAAGAATGAACAGGCAAAAAGGCACATTAAATATATAATTCTTCTCCCAAATAGACTTTAAATACATTAAATACATTATTCGAAAATGTCTGTCTCACACTGTTTCATTTTCAAAATGAGAGACAATTATTAAATATTGGAATTGATATATTATTCCCCGGATAAAGAAGATTTGAAGAAGATGGAACCCAAAAAGTAGTGTAGAACAGACTTAAACAAAATAAACAATAATAATTACAGATAGCTGTCAAGTGTGCCGCCCAAGTTATTACACATATCTTTGACTGTAACGATAGCGGTCGCTCGCATCGCCGCTTTATGTAATTTATAACAGATAGCGGCGAAATTACAGATAGCGATCCAACAACAGCTTGTACTTTTGTTCACAAATCCCCAATTTCGTAATTTCGTAAAACAAAAAGATTAATTATTTTAAGGTTATCAGCTCAGTACTATTATTGAACTAATGCAATTTCTGCTACTATATATTATTACTATTCAAATTTCACTGTTAATTTTTCTATAATCATAATAACAATATTAATAATAATGCTTATTTATAAGTCCCCAAATCCATGCATACTGCTTGCTCGTGGCGCTATACGTGCATATGTACGTGCAACTCTGCATGGTTGTGCTAGCTAACGACACATATCAACCTCATCCGCCTTTTATGATCATTTGCAATTTGCCCAAGTAAATTAATCTAGCTATCGAGAAAAAAATATATGCTCACGCGAATGGAAGCAACTTGTTCCTTAGAACATAATTGTATCAATTATTTAATCTTGTTGCAATATTTAAATGCGATATGCATCTATGTAACACCTATGTTTTATGCACGATCATGAGGTGGTCATGTTAATCGCCCTTGTTCTGGCGACTATATCTAACCATCACGATGAATACATAGCTTTCTGCACGCTAAACTGTGATTGCTTCCATGTGCATTAGCATGTGTGCCGCTTTTAAGGAAGTCCTCGTACTTAATCTGAACCTGGAATAGAATAGTTCGAAAGGGTTTCTGTCGCGTGCTGTCTGTCATGTCTATACAACGTGTTTGTTTCATCGATTCATGATCACCTTGCGGTAGTTTGGAAGAATTCCTTATTGGCATACCAAACCAACTTTATGTTATCAAATAGTTATTGCATGCCAAATATGTATTCGCCACTTGTTAAATACGAGTCCATATCAAGTAGTACCACGGACACACGATCAAGCAGTATACCATGGACGAGGCAGTCAGAACTGTTAGTATACGATATACCAGCGTAAAACAATAACATAGTACATATAAGCGACAAGAGAAACACAAGTTGCAACGAAAATTTATATGTTGTATATCAAATGAAAAAAAAATGAAAAGAAAAACCTGAATACTGTTTAAATTTGTAAACCATTTCAAGTTGCAGGGCCCCGTTGCTCAAAATAGTTGTACCTACACATTTTAGGTACCCGCTACAAATGTAAGTCTTGTTGCACGAATCACCTTTATCGCTATAATAGCTTTTGCTAACCATATTCTCAAGTATTGTAACGAAAAGGTGTTTCATGCAATGGACTTACACTTGTAGGGGTCCCTACAATTTTACTTACTTATGCGATACTTCATGATCACAATTAGTAACCTCATCATGTGATACCGAGAGAACGCAAATATGCCAGGACTATTAGCAGTAATTTTGGCATGCTGGTAACGTTATGCTGTATTAATATACATATTGTTTAGGTATGGATGTGTAGATGGAGATGGAGGGGGGTCAGAAGTGGACTAATCTATCGTCTATATTGGAATAGAGTCAGGCAGTGTTACTGAATCATGGCCATAGCAACGACTCGTCGACTGGGAAACAGTTAATATGTCTGAGTGGGGTATCCATATTCTAATTGCAACACGATGTTTTAGTCATGTAACCGGTGGAAATAATGTTTTAGTACCAGCAGGGCATGCCGTGTAGTGAAACAATCTTGAAAGTGTGCGTTCATGTGAAGGGAATGTTTTAGTGGCATAGCTAACTTAACTTTGCCAGAGCACATGGCTGTTTCGTGAGATGGTGGCTGAAGTGAAAATCTGGTAGATTTCATTTAAAAGAATACATTAATCCAAAAGATAGAATTAACTTTACCTGTAATTTGTTAGTTAGTACCAGCCGGTGCTCGCAGGTTTACTGCAACATTCAGCGCTACGGGTATTGTGGGTTTCCTCCTGCCCGAAACTGACAAGCGGTGATATAATTGAAATAATATTGAAAGCGGCTCTAAATAAACCCCAATTCAAATAAAACATTGTTGTCGGAAATGAAAATTATAGGCCTGTTGTACATGGAGTCGTTCATGACGTGCTTCTCTGTCTACTGTTGACATGCATGAATCGACCATTCCGAGTATTTTGAGTAAACAAATTTAATGATCCGGAATTGTGTAATCCGATGTATAGGTACAAATGGGGGTGGGGGGGTCGTATCTAGATACCAGAACATGGAGTCAGAAGAGATATATATATTAGGGCTGTTACGATTCACCGATGCACCAATGAATCGCCGTTTCATTTCTGACATCGCGATACGCGATTCACGCTACGTGAATCGATTCATAATTCAATTGTAGATCGATTTAAAAATACATGTTCATAACGATACGTTTAGCTTATTTATTTAAAAAAACACCAAACTTATAAACCATATACAGTGTATCCCCAATAATCCGCATGGTCCAGACTCGGATAGCGAATGACTCAGATTTCCGAATCACGAGTTAATTGTGAAGCGTTACCTCCCTTCGTAAACAAGTTCGCGGATTCATGCAGTTTGCACATAAGTGTTTCTATTCATACCTCGATGAACGTAAAAAATATTGCAGTCAATCCTTAAATAGATGTATATATGATCACGATCCAATCGTCAATGACCAGCAATTGACGTATTGCAAAGTCTAGATTCCGCGGTCCGCAATCGTACGTTTTATCGCTTCCTTATCGCCACCAGAAGACGTACGAACATAAACCCTCTGTTCGCAATCGATGTCGCTTGATTAATCTAGTCTAATGTGTGTGAACGGTCTTGGCGCACAATCGAGCGCTACAGTGCGTCGGTGGATATAGCGGGACTGTAGGAATTGACCATCTTCGATCCAACATCAATTCAGACGGAGATGTCACAAACGTCCCTCAACAAAAGTGGAATTTTTCGCATTTATCTTTAATCAACTTGCTCTGAGTATTCCTCCCAATAATTTGATTTTTTTCTTTATTTTTTTTTTCTTTATTTTTTTTTGGCCAATAGTGTGAGTCGTAGCTGGGAGGAATTGATTCGTGTCTCATGGCCACAAAGACTCGTTATTCTCACAGCTTTGCAGTTGTAGATTTCCGACCTTACAATGCACGGCTATGATCTTGAGATTCCTAACTTCATTACCGAAAATTCAAGGATCTATTTTCAACAACAAACATGCCAGTTTATCACGTCTGTAGAAGGTATACCGCCTTTGTATGCGGTATTATACGTGGGGTATTCATATGTTATGTTTAAACGCGTTTTTAGAATGTATCATCGGTTATATAATGCGCAAAGCACGCTCTATAAACTATGATATAAATTCTTCCTTTGTCTGTCAGTACCAACCTATGCTCACAGGTTTACTGCAACATTCAGAGGTACGGATGTTGAGTTTCCAAGCCGTGATATCAGTGAAAGAATATTGAAAGCGGCTCTAACTTCAATTTAAAAAATAGAATAAAATACTGATATACAGAAATAGGGGGTCGCATGGTAATATGTACATTTTAAAACCACAGTGACATATGTGACACTGTGATATTTGCTATAGCATTCTTAATAAGGTCTTACAATTAGACCGTCTGAATCAAGTGTATTGTTAAATAAAATATTTGCCGCCCAGCCATCATTAGCCACTTTAGTTTAGTCCCACTTCAGTTAAGTTCACTGTATAAACATGTCAATGGGATTATCTCTATAATTAGTACGATGTATCACGATACGATGTAGACTTTTAGTCTACAGTAGCTTTGCTTATCAAGTATATATGTATGAATGTTTGTTAATATCCATAGTAACGTTGTATGGGTATATAAATTGATGTTTCAACATGTAACATGGTCATGAGTCAGAACCAGTAGTGAAATAGAGATATCCTACTGTATGGAAAGATGTGACAGAAAGTGAGATTCAGTTGTAATACTGTAAATCAGGAAATTAATGCGAGCAGGATATTAATGCGAAAAATGCGATGTGTCATTCTTGACGTCAATATACCATTCTTTACGTAGAGATGACACATGTACCGATGTATCTTTAACAAGCTAGTGAATATAATGGCCCATTTATTTTGTCATGTATATCCAAATGCGTAGTTTAGGATAACATTTGTTTGATAATCTAGTATTAAATTATTTTTGTTTGTTATTAACGTCACCGATGAATTATAACTATATCGCAAGTTTCTGAAATTAATGGATACATTAAATTATACACCTGCACTATGAAACTTGTTTGCATTAATTGATAACTACTTTACTGATCGCATACATCCAGTGTAGGTATACACGTTAATTACGTGACAAGTTACAGTTTAAAATGAATCTCTAGTTTAAAATTATTATTATTATTATTATTATTACACAATTTAAAAAGGAGGCTAGTATTCGCCGTCTAAATCCGGCCCCGAGATTACAAAACATTCTTGAGTACGAATTCATGCTCATCTCAAAGTTTTGTTCACAAATCCCCATATAAAATGTGAGTGTTAGCATGAAATCGTACTCAAAATGTTTTGTGATCGCGGAGCCCGAACTGTCCCAGTTCAGTTCTCATCCTTGGTTCGTCAGTACCAGCCGGTGCACTCAGTCCTACGAGTATTTCAGGTTTGCTCCTTCCGTAAACTGAAAAATGCAAACCTTGATATGAGCGAAATACTAGTAATCTTGAATGTGGCTCCAAACCTAAGTTAGAACCAAAAGTTCAGTGTTATACGAAAGTGGCTCTAAACCAGCATTATATAGAAACAAAGTTAGAACCAAGATTAGAACCAAAGTTAGAACCAAAGGTTCAGAGTGTTAATTAGACGGGTTAAGCATACGAGTATGTCCATTTTCTATATTTTTTTATAATTGAGGTCTCGAGCCGCGTTCAAGATTCATTCAGTTATATCACGGCTTGTCAGTTTAGGGCAGGAGGAGACTGGCAGCATCCATAGTGTCGAATGTTGCAGTAAAGTACGTCGAGTTACACAGTATCTATTGCATACGAATACCGCATTACGATATTTAAATGTTCCAATTATTATGAAATCGTTTCGCTGTACTTTGCAGCCTGCCATGTGGTTGTCATTCCACTGTGACAGTTTTAGCATTGAATGTGGATCATGGATAAGATCGCCTTTTGTTTTTGTCCGTGACATATTGATCAATCGTTCCATCACCACATGGGCGGAACCGCGAGCAAAAACAATATATAATTACATTCAGTGTCGTTCTAGTCCCAGCTTCGTCGGCCCAATTTCCTCCTCAGAATTGACCGCAGTCTCGTGTTCGCTTCGGCCAGTGTTCGGCTACTCACTCACCAGATGGCCTCATCGGCAAACACATGTAGTAGCCGTGCTATTGAGTACCAACAATTGATATTCTACACCCAATCAATCCATCCTTCTATCATAGGCCCTGTGTACCCCCTTCTATTCCTTTAGCCAAGCACATAATGTCTTGACGACTTTAATACTTTGAGCAACGTCTTATAGATTTTTAGATTATAAGGACGTCTATTTACCTCTTCAAGAAACTGAGGCCAAAGGGAGTAGCCATAGTATAATAGGCCAGCCTTGTCTTGTCAATGCAATGCGCTTATGGCCAAATGCTTTAATACCTTTTTCATATATTGGAATTCGGTATGTCTGCCGTATTACTTTTAAGACAGTAAATGACATATATGCATTTGGCATTTGGGAAACGATCTAGTGACCGTTCAAGCTACTGGGCAAATCTGATTTTTTAAAATATATTTATATGTTCATTAGGCAATAGGTTTGGCAGCGAAAGTCTATGTAGAGCTTAAATAACAACATATGAAAAATGGACTATTATTTGCCGCTATCAAATTATATTGTATGAAAAGTTGTCATGGTTTGTATAAATCGTTGCTATGAAATGAGAATAGTTGACATTAAAGTAATTATTATTGCAAAGACATAGTGCTGAGCTAACATGTCCACACAGATCCTTAAAATTTCGTATTTTCACATGACATAAATGGGCATTATTAATAAATACATTTATATAAATCAAGTAATTTAACTAATGACACATTCTTGTCAGTTCTCAAAAGGAAAGCTATACGGATTTATCGCACCCGATTTAAACATCAATTTCCTTTCCCAGATCTAAATTATTGAAAACCATTACAAATATTACAGTATTCAATTTTCTGAGCCATTTGAAACTTTAAAAAAACAAAGCATGGTTCTGAGTAAAACAAATTGATAGGAAATAACCATCGATTTCTCTATTATGATCAGTAATGGTAATCAAATAATAAATATTATATTTCAATACATAATTAAAGTTCGTGTACCTTAAGGAATATTGTCGATAATCGTAAAATTACAAGTGAGGATTCCATGATTAGGTTACGCATTAATTTGTTTTACTGTTAAAACCTTTCTATCAGCAATAGTTGTTTCCTATGTTTAATTATATATGTTATTGAAATATGAAATATGTGAAATATATGAAATATATGAAATACTAAAATATGTTATTGAATTGCATATATATGCATGCTGTCTTTGAGGTATACTACGTTGTATTAACTCTTATTGCAGAACTAGTACTAGTGTTTGCAAATATCTACTGTGTAATAACGATTCCATAATCAACAGTGTTGATTACGTCTGTTTGTGTTTCTCGTGCGTAGGTGAAAAGTACACGTTTTCGACTGCTAGTTCACCTTCTTGATAAAGCTGTTTGTCGCCAGATGGCAATGGTTTATTAGATTAAAATGATTATATTGAATAATTAGTATAACCCACTCGATACGAGTGGTTACGGAAAATATGTCCCTCGTGAAATTAATGTTCAAAGTTCCTCGCTAAAGCTC
>JAUTBT010084818.1:0-12039 GCA_032361225.1 Lepetodrilus schrolli | reverse complement strand
AAGTTAGATGCCGATTTAAGAAGGGATACGACTTGTGACGTCGTTGTGAAACACTTGTTACGAGGTGACAACACTTAAGACTGGTTTAGGAGCTCTTAAATAGTTAGGAGGCCGTTGTGAAACGGGGGCCAGGACAACAATTTAGCTGATGCTGTAGTAAAGGCTGTCGATGGTAGTTCAGTAACATCAATGTAAATCCCATACAGCGATTCTAAACATAACATCAACACATTATATTAAATCGTTGAGCCAAAACAAATGGTATTTAGAAATTCATAGTATATTGTATCATTTTCAGCCCATCATTGTTTATACACCCCTTTCGGGGGTATATTGTCGTCAAGAGGAAACCGTCATAAATAAATTGGTTTTCATCAATTATTTTTGACGATTTCATAGATAGTTTCACTCATAGTGTTCACAATTTTAATTCCATACATTCCAATAATTATTATATCATTCTCTTTATTCTATCATCTACTTCGATTTTAATCAATTTAAAATAAAATGTTATTCATGCTGCTTTTCTTTTAAAACCATCTATAGTATAATTTAATATTCGTCGTCACGTATGGGTGAAAGATTCCCGCTATGATAGGATGCGCTGTCTGTAACTTGGCAAGTCGGTTATCATCCTTGTATTTGTCTGTCAGTACCAGCCGGTGCACGCAGGTTTACTGCAACATTCTGCGCTTCGGATGTTTCCTCGTACCATAAACTGACATGCCGTGGTATAAGTGAACGAATCTTGAAAGTGGTTCTAGCCCCAAATGAAAACAAACCAAACAATTTGGAGTTGCTGTTTTTTTTATTTTTATTAGAGTCGCTTTCAAGATTATTTCACTTATATCACGGATTGTCAGTTTTCCAGACTATTACAAAGCTGCTATCGGTATAACAAACAAAAAACACATAACCGTGTCTATTACAAACATAGCGAATGCTGCCATCGATATTCCAACAACAAAATGTCAACATATGCTGTAAGTGGCTTCTCCACTTTGTTTTTAACCTCGATACTTGCTATTTAACAGGACAAATGTTATATTGATTTGATCTTCCCGTACTCCTTGAGCTATTGTATTCCTTGTCAGTATGAATGCTCTTTTCACAGTATTTGCTTAATGTACATCGAGTGAGATCATGTCTATTGGACAACGTTGTCAATCGAATATATACTCCGACTGCTTTGAACATAGCGGACATTTGCTTGGTAATCCTAATGTGTAAGCATAATGGTGTATTCTAGTTGAAGAACATGCGTGCATATTAAAATGTGTATGCAGAAATATAATAATACTTGTAGAAAAAAATATCTGGTTATTGATTTATTTTCCGCCATTTCATAGATTGATATATACGCCATATATATATATGCCAAGCATTGCAATATTTTGTTTCGTATTTTATCATTAACATACAATCTAATAAAAATTATATCTCATTTCGCTCCTTAAATATTTGGACATTCTTTGCCAAAACGAAAGTAGCGACTGTACATATATCTGATCGTAACTTTCGTATCTGATTTTAATTATAGATTGTCGTAACATACATATACTAACTTGGAGTGTTTACCTTTAGCGTGGACAGGTCCAATCTCCTATAGCCAATCGAGTACCGGTATATTTTTAAATGCTTATGTTGGAAATACACCTTGACATTGAATACCGTGCAACGAGTTTTTTAGATTTTCTAGATTTGGTTCACATACGCGCACGTGTACGTACCCTACAGCCCCTATATAGCAGTGGAAGAATGGGGACATTTACGCAACTTGTTCTACGATAGTTAGAAGGCCGGTCAGGCCATAATTATTTGATTCCCTGGTTTATGGATTCGCATACCCGATTTTTTACACTTTGGAAAATAAAAATAATATTTTTTAAAATTATATTCCGCCGACAGTGCACACATCTTTTGAACATTATAATAATAAATGGTAAAGGAAAATGTCGTATCGCCCATTATTGAACAGGAACAAGGATTAGCAGGCAATGATGGACACAAAGTTGAAGCCGATTTGATTTTTACTGGTAAATATGTAAAATAAAAGTCTAATTAATAACAATTATTGCTATTGACAAGTATTAAAATCTAAACTACTTACGTGTACTGGTATTTATAACAATTATTGACAATTGTATTCATCAATTATATTTATTTTCTGTCAACCGACCATTCATAATCTCCAATTTGACAGACTGGCCAAAATATTTAATTATATTTATTAATATTTTCGACCACCCGAACCAAAATGATCACAGAACAATCAGTAAACCAGGGTATCAAATAACTATGGCCTTACACTGCAATACTCCATTAAAATGTGGTCTTCATTGATATTACCAAAGATGACGTTCCTCTGTAGCATATTTGCCTCGTACCGTACGCATTCAAACTGAACATTTCATTAGCTTAATGTATAGGGAGCTATACTTGAATGTATCTACTGGATTCGCACCAATGACCATACGCCATTGTTTATGAAAATATAGTGTTGCTTAGGTATCGCTACATGTATATGCACCATGTTAATATCGGAATTAGGTTCGGGGAGATCCGAGTCTGGAGAAAAACAAAACGATATCAACATAATACCATATGTAGTGTCATGCATATATAATATGCAGGTTCGTATGTATAGTCATTTCCACAATCATAGCAAATTGAAATTTCTAATTTTTTTTTATACATTCCTACATTCCACTTTAATCTCGTTTGTTGTAGTTGTGTATAACCCTCTAAGAAGTCTCTCATGAATAGATTGTACGGTTTGCTCTGATGAGTTAGAATAGAAGAGTTTTGCACTGTCGTCATATTTACCTCAGTATACGTATCCGGACAACCATATATTGATTTACAAAAATGTCAAATCGCCATCGTGGATAGAAAACGTGGACAAAATCGATCAGCTCAAACCTGGCTTATTGAAAAGCTCGTACAACTTATACAGATTATACTCAAACGTATGTTGAAGTTAGTCGTCGGGGATGGACACAGCATAGTCGGTTGTGGTGATCGACCACACATATCTTAAGATGTTCGTATGTTGTTCGAGATCGAAAACTGGATCGATGTGAAATTGACAAATTTACCGATGATGTCGTCATCAAACTTATACGGGTTTACACGTAAGTATAATTCTATTTTTGATCATAATCATATACAAACAGTTTAACACCGTTATGTATAATATTGATTGGAGAGCATGTGCTCTGCTGTGGTGGATTCCAGATAATTGTCTTCAAAGACGATGATTATGCAAAACTAGTCTGATAAACGCCATCATAATGGTTAAGGAAGTAATGTTTTGATTGATCAATTGTTAATGCCACCATTGTGTACACACACTGTAACTATTTTTATGCTCACCCTATTCTTTTAAAATTACAATTAATTTACCATTTTATTTTTGTACATATCCGTTTGTTATAATGTGTTTAAAGCTTTTATAATAAATTATGATTTAATACTGGTACCAGTAGGTCATCAATTTAAATCTAAAGATGTTTTTACCGTTTTCAATGATTTGAGCTATTCCCCTTAATATAAATATATTACCGTACACTACCGGTATTCAAGTATTCAGGTTTTACAGGAAATGTAAATTACATTTTACTTTTCACAGGAATAGTCCTAGAGTTTTACCTACCCTACGACGGTGAAACGATATTTTGGCGGTACAAAAGCAATTGTATGTATGCTAAGTGAAATGCAATGTAATTAGCAGTTGTAGCAAAGATCTATTCCAAATCTACCACTTACGAGTATATATGTGATTGTATGCCTTTAATACAAATGCGAATCAGTACGAATATGTTAACATAACTATATCCATGCTTCAAAGCGGTCCATTACATACGTTTATATTTTTAAAACAAAACACACACAAAATAAATAAAAAAACATACACAAAATAGCATATTTATTAATGTCCGGACATATTACTGTGTATATACATTGTATACATTTGCATATATATCTGTATTTATCTTACTGTCCCGTTTCTTTTATTTCTGTAACATAAAACATAATTAGTTATGTATTACTTTATATGGTTCTGTGACATTTCTTATAAATATACATAGACAGAAACTAATTTAATAAGTTGGACATATTATTGCAATCCTTTTGTGATGGAGAGCTTCTGGAGAGCTTCTACTGGAAATAATGCAATAACAAATATTCAAGGCTCATGTGCGCAGTTTTAACAGCGAAAGGTTGTCATGATAATACTATGAATATTATGAATGCTAATATGACAAAATATAATTAACGCATTATTTGTACTACATTTCAGGTGACTATGAACAACGAATCTTCGCGTCTAGATGCATGTTCTTCTTCTTCCACCCTCTTGTCTGGTTACTTGGACACGAGAAGTCGGATTCCTTCTGAAATCTCGCGAGACTACACACCGGAAGTGCACCAATGGACGCCTCCTGTGGGTTCTTCCCTCGGTATCCATGAGAGTCTTTTTTTTTTCTACCAGCTCATCCGGATATTTGGACGTTCACATAGACGTGTCCGTCGAGGAAGTCTTGCAATCTAACGCGAAAGTTCGGGTTTCAGCTGAAGTATCGCACCCTGTGCGTTCTTCCCTCGGCATTAAGGAGAGTCCGGCTTTTCCCACCCGTTTATCCGTATACTTGGACGTTCTTAGTACCGTGTCTATGCACGAAGTAGGGAAACATAACGCGAGAAATCAGACTGATTCTGAAATCTCGCGAGACTGCAGACCGGAACTGAACCAATGGACGCCTCCTATGGGTAATTCCGTCAGTATTAAAGATAGTCCGGCTTTTTCCACTCGCTTGTCTGGATCCTTGGACATGCATAGTGCCGTGTCTGATGAAGTAGTGAAACATAACGTTAGAAGTCGGGGTCCCTCTGAAGACTACAGACCGGAACTGCACCAATGGAAGCCACCTGTGGGTTCTTCTGTCCGCATCAGGAAGAGTCCAGCATACCCACGGGAACCACCAAACCACGGGTGGCTGCTACCGGAGAATCGAACCCCGGAAGATTACGTCCCACCGCCATTCACGTACATCTCGCCAAGGACTCAAGTGGAAGAGGAGAAGAACCAGAAGAAGAAGAATGTCAAGCGTCAGGTGTCACATAACACTGTCGGCCAACAGAAACGAAAACGGAAGCGGAAAATGAATGGTCCCCGACCACAGTGGAAATATTGAACTAATCATAAAACTGTTTTGTGTTGTATTTATTTGTATTTGTTTTACTCTCTTTCTGTTTGCCTTTATAGCGAGGAACTGACAAATGACAGCTAGCATGAGTGACGATGCATTGTACATTTTGTCGAAACAGTTATAAAGTGCATGGATATTTACTCTGTGTGTGTGTGTGTGTGTATAATATATATATATATATATATATATATATATATATATATATATATATATATATACTAAATTCTTCGTACTGTGTGATTTAATGGGTATCTAGTTTCAAGCAATGTTGATATTTATTATTACTATTAATCATAGTATAGATTTGCAGATAGCAATAAAACATTATATTCTCGCACTAGTGTCCATGTATTTTCAAAGATCTACAAGGTGAATATAGTTCCTAATATATGTAGTGAACACTTTTTAGTTTAATAGTCTTGTTTTGTATCATGTCTACCTTGACGTGGAGAGGGATCTAACTCCATATAACCATTGGGGCGAAAGAGGAGAGTGATTTGAGATTGGCCTATCGCACAACTGGGAGACGACTGAGTTAACAGTTGAAAACAGGTTCAAATCTATTTACAGGATGCGTTTTCTGAATGCGTTTGCAATCATCTGAAAATCGATCTTGTGGCAGCCAGTGCAGTTCCTTCATTAACAGGGCTGCGTTCAGGCTGCAATACACATCCCTACGAACTGCTACATAGCGCTACCTTAGGCGTTCAGCCAACACATGGTAGTCCTACGTAGCACTACCTTTACTTCGTCTTTTGAGCCCGTAGCGTTTTGTAGGAAATAGTAGAAAAACCCAAAGCATGAAGGGAATGGACTTAACGTATGGGCAAACCAATTTCCCACGAAATCGTTCAGCCAGCCACTACTTTATAGAAAAGTAGCTTAGTGTAATGCACAGACATGTATTGCAGCTTGAACGCAGCCCAGGCATACTGTGTACTATACGTGCAGCAATGTATGGAATACATTGAAGCTTGATATCAATAATAACTTTGACATGTCGATGCAGTAATACAATATATAGTCTAGGCATGATCTGACACGGGTATATAACATCAAGGTGCAGCGTTTTCTGTGATGCATAGTTGCATTTATTCACAACGGCGACCATGGAAATACATAACAAATCTTGCATATATACAACTATCTCATGATCACAATTGGCTATCACAAGAATTTTAAATCATTGCTTTTTTCAACTTTCTACAGCTAGTATAACTTCCGTTTTATCCTAGAATGTCTTCTTAGTTGGATGTCCTACTGGATGAAAGATGAAACCATGTAACGGAAACGTGTCCCGGCGTCAATGTTTGAGGAAGGTACTCTTCTCACGCGATCATGATATGTTGCGCTGTCTGCACAGTGGCAATACAGAACGTTAGTACATTTGGTCTGTCAGTACCAGCCGGTGCTCGCAGGTTTACTGCAACATTCAGCGCTACGGATGTTGCTGGTTTCCTTATGCCCTAAACTGGCAAGCTGTTATGCCCTAAACCCGAAACGTGAGAACTCATTTGAGTAGTTTCGCCGCATGAATGACGGAGAGTTTTTTTCTGGGATATTGTTGCAAAAGCCCCGGTCCATCGTACTGTAGACCAAGCGAATATTAAGCCAGAGCGTACACCATGCTTTTACAAAAACCTCCACTTATGCCAAGACTACTTGCTATTTGGTCATACAAAACTAGTGGCATATTCCTTAAAGGCATACAATTCACGGGTTTGTTTACAAACGCATTTTTACATGAAAGTATGTATGCTTTGTTTTCTATAAACATAATGTATTAAAGTTTGAACTGAATACTGTTATTAGGATGCTGTTATTAGTACTTATAATGCGTAGTTGTATGGGACACGAATATATGTGCAGGTTGTTTTTTTCACATGAGGATTATGATTCTGCTCTAGTAATTGCTTTTCTGTGTATCACAATATTTATCACAGCATCACACAGTTCACAGATTTTACATATGGATCAGAATCAAGCTTTTATTGCGACAACTTTCCCCGCTGGAATTACTTCCCTTTCTTACAAAACACATTGGGGCTGTAAGTGGGTCACGGTTATTTTAAGAATTTCTAAGAATTACCCAAAATCTTCCAAGTTCTGGTGATAGCCAAACACGAGTACTAGGCTTTGGGCTGACTAAACTCCAGATAAAATCTTAATACGCTGTTAATACGGATCGTGTGCTTACATTTCTGTTCGATTCAGAGATGAATCATGTTGTTCAGCATGGTCCACAAGTTATAGATCGCGATACAACGTAAGGTACGTACATAAAACAACAGTCACGCACATGTCTGTGTAGGTTATCACCAGAATAGTTACACCGGATATGTCTAAAAATAGAAAATGGAAGTAAGTGAAGCAACTATAATGTACTCGGAGATAATCGTTCCTTTTGTTGTTTGTATAGGGTCCAATTATTGAGCATTGTTGCCAATGTTTCAGTTCCACAATAATATAACATTTCGTTCATTATAATTATAAAACATGCTATGCCTATCAAATAACGGTATTTGAAATATATTAATGTACATAATTATAGGTAGCGTCATCGAGTGTTGCCCATGGAGTATGCCCTAAGTATATTCCATCCTAGGAATCTATATACTAGTGAATTCCGCGATCTCAGCCGTGGGAGAGTTTATAATAGTAGTAATAATAATAATAATAATTGCATTTATATAGCGCATCTCACAATAGCAGTGGTCTGTGCGCATGTGTATAATACAAACAGGAAATTAAACAAGGTAGGACAAAATTTAAGCTAGTAGGATGTTGGATAATTAATTTGGTTTAAGCTAGTAGGATGTTGGATAATTAATTTGGTTTGAAAATATGTGTTTGAAGATGAGTCTAAATGTGCGTACACAGGGAGCCGATTTTTAGATGGTGACATGGGCGTAGCTTAGATTAAATTAATGCTAGGGGGTCTGGGGCTTGTCGGATGTGTCACTGTGTTTAAACGTTTGGAAAAAGGAAGCTACGCCTCTGAGTGCTGCATATGAACATGACCGCTTTCCAAAAGTTCGATGTTTTTGCACGATGCAGGACCAAAAAATGCTGATGTTGGGAACGAAGTGTTCTTGTTGGTGTACACGTCAAGTAGCTCTGTGAGGTAGGGTGGTGCAAGGTTGTGTAGACATTTACAATAATACAACAGGACCTTGTTGGTCGGTATCCGTCCTCGAAATGATGGTAGCGCTGTACCGTACGAACAAAATCTAACTGTTTTTCCCGTCAAGGTCGGTATATGCTGATAACACCTCCAACAGTTAGAACTGCAAAGTAGTACACAGGCAGTACAGGTATATAGACAATGGAATTGTATATGGTGTGGTGTGAACACAAAAACAAATAACATGTAAATACGAAAACAATTACATTTTCATTTAACTGTGAAATCCACATTTCTGTGACTCCTATAGTATAGTACATACTGACCTACAATTATTGCGAAACTCGACTCTCTTGTTGGGTCTTGTGTATGGGACACACGTAAGACTGACTCTGTTTCTCGAGTTCCACTTTCAAAAGTTCCCGATTTACTAGATCTATTATTGTCATGATAAATAATTCATTAGTAATATGAACAAATTGACAATCACTAGGGAAATGAAGAACAAATAGCTGGCTGAAAATAAACAAATGAAATATTTATGGCCAGGTAAAAAAAAGAAAATCCTTCGCCCATTAAGTTAAGCCAATTTGCATAAGCATTTCTGGATTAATACTTCTTTTCTGTCTGTGCGGCGAAGAGAGATGGTTTCCCTTTCATTGAGGTAGACGGCAATTCACAGTTGGCGCCGTCATCCACACTCACTATTGGCACTTCACCTGAAACGAGAAGCACAAGCATAAGCCGCGTATCTTAAAAGAGGCCGACGTAAATACTCCATTATCAAGTATCGGAATAGAAAGTTAGCATATAAATGTGGATATAACGCTTTCTACATCGCTTTCAATAAACTCATTGCGGTCAATCATACCTGTTGGGTGTAGACATTTTATATACTAGTAGTTGGGTATGTATAATGCCTTTTGCATACTATTATATAGTTAATGCACGAGGAGATGGTCTCACATCGTCGACAGGCTGGGATAGTAGCCGATGTGCGAAGCATTGAGTGTATTATCCGAGCCTGGCTACGATGAGAGGCTAGCTCCGAGGGTATTACTAGTAACTGTTTTAAATCATGGCTTAAGTTCAATAATGATAATTTTATGACAGAAATTGTTACAAATGTGTAGAACAATCTTGTATATTTACACAATCTCAGAGATCCTGATAGGCGTGTTCATGTTGGGAACCGAGATATCGCTTGAACACCGATACAGCAGACTGCACGTTTTTTCCGTGCATGTGTGAATAGTAGCGCATGAATTACACAATAACACAGTAAATAGTATATATATTTATTTTACATCAAAACAAGCTGCACAAGTTATCATAGCGCAGTCGGTAGCGTACATGGATCATTTCCAGTGATTCCAGTGATTCCGTGACCGTAGGTTCGAGTCCCACGCGAGGAAAATC
This sequence comes from Lepetodrilus schrolli, assembly GCA_032361225.1. Classification (NCBI taxonomy): domain Eukaryota; kingdom Metazoa; phylum Mollusca; class Gastropoda; order Lepetellida; family Lepetodrilidae; genus Lepetodrilus; species Lepetodrilus schrolli. The sequence goes on along the minus strand of JAUTBT010084818.1, from coordinate 2,283 downwards.
TATTTACAAAATATCTTAATTGAAAGTAGTTCCAAATTGTTCCACCTCCACTGGGCTCTATATTCCTTTAGCCGTGCTTTATATGCCGTATAATGCTTGAAGCTTTCAATATCCGGACTTTATACTATTGATTTGGGCGCAAATAAGGTCCGGCTGGAAAATAGCGAACCAGGATGTAAATTTAGATAATGCATCATTGTTAGATTCGACGCATATTTTTCTCAAGCTGAAACACATATCTTGTCTTGATAGAGCCGAAATCATTTTATGTATCGCTCTCTCTCATTAGTCAATTGCGGTCAGTCGTCTGCAGTATGTTTTCTGCTTGACTGGAAGAATGGCCTGAGGCGGCGAATGTTTACGTAAGTATTTGCTCAAAACAACCCTCCTTAATCAATAAATGTTATGTCACACCCATTAAAATTATCTACAAAATATTTAAATTTTCGTCTCACTGATTAAAACCATAACACATTAAATGCTGTTTTGGTGAATATGTGATGATGAACCATAAAATGCCCCATTGTTTATAACCACATCATCTATGGGGTGAAATTTCAGAAAATGTCAGGCATACAGAAATATGTTAAGTCCAGAAGAAACTGTTGATGTAGAATCACCTGTGCACGATACACCTGCTGCAACTGCTGGGACCTCCCGGGAGCCCCAGAAGAAGAACGTTAGGTTAGGACGGCCAGTTTCTCAAGGGAATTACGATAAAAATAAGCGGAAGAGACAGTTTCTACCTAAATGGAAAGATGAGTTTGACTGGGTCATCTGTGGTGATGAGAAGAGCGAATGCCCCCTCATGCGGAGGCCATTATACGTGAGAATGGGAGAAACGTCCTTTGTGAATGCGCTGCACTGTTTGTGTGGCTCATCCCACTTACGCCGACAGAAGTAGCAGCTTTGTTACAGGTTGTAATTCGTTTCGAAGGGATATCCTTGTGAGCCACAGAGTGCCTCCCACAGGAGATGTCCGAGTATGAAGGCTTGAGCTCATGGACCAGGTGATATTTGCCGTTTGAATGCTTTTCCACCTTTGATATGTGACGATCATTATTATTTGAAACTTAGGTGCCGATGATGCTCACGTTATTGAGCATATCCATCAGTTGATATTTGTAATTTTTATGTTTTCCTTTTGTTACTTGATATTTTGTGATTAATTGTTTGAAACTCAGAACTGAGGATTATCTTATCAGCTTATAGAGCATTACATCGATTGCTGTCATTAGACTGTTTGACAGAACCTTAGTCAGTGATGCAATAAATATTGTTCTAGTCTTGGATGTTGATTTCTAACTGGTATCACGTGAAGAGTGTGGAAAACAAAATATACCACAAGCCATGTGGTCTATATGTTGAGACATGTAGGTTGTTTTTTTTGCCCGGTCCACAGAGCGATTGTAGCGCTACGACAGTTGGAACTCCTGGGTATCATTTATCGAAGCTCTCGTATCCACCTTGGGGACCATATGGCGCTCTTGTGCCCGGTTGCCATGTATAATAGATTGCTACGAGAATGCTTATGGTCTCGTAGTAGATACGAGAGCTTCGAGATACCCAGTACGTTTATATGACGTTACGACTCTCGTAGCGTTACGATTATTATGTAGAACGGGGGCAGAAATGTCGGATTCCGCTTGATTCAGATTGCATATAACTCGTTGGCTTTGTCTTTTCAGACAGACACAGTGTTCATCCATCTGTTCTTCCAGCAACCAATGCTCTCGATGTCCTAAACTTTAGATAGAAGGTAGCCTATAAGGACTTGCCATCCAAGTTGATGGAACTGGTAATCTGGACTTTTCTCCCATTCTCACGTATAAAGGCCTACGGCGAAGATTATTTCCCCTGACAATACTACCTGTAATGCTTATGTTTTTGGCTTAATGTCATCAATCCCATGACAGTATTGGCCCGTACTACTGCACCAACTTAATGAGTAGATCTAGTACAACAGCAAAAATGTAACAGCAAATACTCGACACAACACTAGATTTGAACCCTACACATGTGTAACTACTACATTTACCTCCTGTATCTGTGTTATCCTTCTTCCTTAGGAAGGCGCGACCATACAGGTGGGACATTAACGTCATTATCATAAGCAGGAGGAACGTCCCCACAATGATGGCCGACAGCAGCAGAGCTTGTTCTCTGTTAGGGCAATACATAGCAAAATACAGAATCTCTCAGTGTGGTATACTCTCTCTCTCTCTCTCTCTCTCTCTCTCTCTCTCTCTCTCTCTCTCTCTCTCTCTCTCTCTCTCTCTCTCT
>JAUTBT010084817.1:0-12040 GCA_032361225.1 Lepetodrilus schrolli | reverse complement strand
TATTTAGGTTTCAGTACAACTGTAAAGTCGGTAGATTAATTAGCTGTGTACTGTAAAGACAGTGGGCCTCACTATAAATTGCGATCAGACTATTCTTGACTGGGTAAATTGCATAAAACTGCATGTATATGGGACATGGCACGTGCCTCTACTGCATGGTGAGCTGATCTCCCAGCTAGTGACAGTACCAGTCAGCCAACCAGAATACAGCTACGCTTAAGTTGGGCGTAGCGGGGTTTCAGTGACAGAATTGGGGATGTACCTGAGTAGAATTTACATAACAAATGTAACTGCCAAAAGAACGTCGACTGGATGATGAAATGATTGATTACGGTATGTTTGTGTGCAGATCCTAGTCGAGATGTAGTAACACACTTTCAACACTCGCAACTTTGGTACCAAACCTGGTGAACCTCAACTTTGATGTCAACTTATTCCAGCCGACGTGAAGTGGTAATTTTGTTACTAATTACGTTTGTCCTAAACGAAGGTGTCAGCGATCATAAAGATAACGTGTTAAGAATGACAGTGTATTGTTGTGTGAATGGACAAGTTTAGATAGTTTAAAGTTGATTGTTGTTAAGCGGGGTGGAATTCAGCGGGGGCTGGTTTGGCGGAATTCAGCCAGGACTGGATTTGTTGATTTTTATCCAGCGCGGCGGATTTTCGCTGGTTTCTGTCCAGCGCTGCGGAATTTTGGCTGATTTTTATTCGGCGCGGCCGGATTTCTTGAGAGACCATAAAAGAGGGAGACTGTCGATCAGACTTTAGTTTGGTTTAAGTCAGTCGATAGAGAGGGATGGTCTATGCAGAAATTTGATTAGAGGGATTATCTTATATTAGTATTGGGAATATTTAAAGGCCAAACTAATTAGAGATTAATATAGTTACAGAATATATTTAGACTTAATTGGGTATATATATTATTTGGTGATCCGGAATTATAGTGTAGCCTACATACAATATTTATTATTGGGTTACAGGTTACTAGTATTTAGTTAAAAGTGAATAATGAGCGAATACATTGGAATAGTTAATACCATAGTCTGAGAACAGATATAGAATATTGGTATATATCTCCGGGAGTAAATGAGATTATTTGATTATACCAGAATTGTGATTATGAATATTCGTCCATGGAACATGTGTAATTGAAATGTATTCTAGTCCGGATCGGAATAGAACTGAGTATTAGACTCGGGTAGAGTCATTGTAAAAACGGGTACATCTGTCTAGAGCGAGATTGATATGTGTTAGCATGGGAAGTGCATATATGTGATCTAGTCAGAGAAGATAGTAATATATATGAGTGAATGCACATGAATATACGTATCATTCCTAATTGGTTAACGTGCTAACACTTGTTAATGCATACACTGCTACAGATCAAATGCTCAATGTATATGTATAGTTAAGTAGGTTATAGAATACAAGTTTGTTGATCTTCACAACTGAGTTCTGTCTTTACTTGCCTTCTACGACAATGAATATTAAAGAGGAATTTCTCGGAGCATAACAACCTAGACAGCGTGATCACCACAATACCTTGTCTTTACGTAAAAGAAACAGGAAGTCTTCCAGTGCGATGAATCGACTGCTTCGATTGGCTGCAATGTCGGATGCCTGCATCAACTGTAAAAAAACAACAACTAAATGCTAATGAAGGAATACTTTGTTCCTGAATAACAATCAACAGTTTGTTTCAGAATACCAATTAATCTAATAATAAACAATATCCCTGGCTTGATATTAATTTTCAGAGAAACACGATTGAATTTTGATTCAGCATTGCCAGAGAGTCAGAATAAAGAAATTTCATTTAAACATGTCAGATGTAAACTGTTGAATTTATTTGTTTATACATTGTCACATAGTCACAGTATACCAACACGACACATTTCTGACTTAAAAGTCTAGAGGAGACACATAATTTGTTTTGCCTTGGGGCTTAGGCAATGGTTACATATAAACTCATTTCAAATAAGCTGATGGTATTTGTCGTAAAAACATCAATCTATGGTATCCATACAGACATCTGCAAAAACTGTGATATCGGAATATATATGGTTCTTTCTCGGAGTGATTTATTGTTTTACATTGCAGTTGGAATCTTTCTCAGCAACGATATTTTCTCAGCCAAAGTGTAATAATAATGCATTTGTACATATGATATTTGAATAAAATGATGTACCCATAGCTTAGTTCTTTTCACTATATCATTAAATGTAGTACATGCATGATACACAAAGTAAATGAAAGGAACGCAAATGAGAATGGCATCCTCATCAAACTCTGTGATGTATTCAAATCTGCGGGGAGTTATACCGAGCAACTCAAGTAATAGAGGCATACAAATACCATGGAGGCCATTTGAGTGTGGACTATTTCTTCGACGAGGACGGCTGATTCGTGTAGAGGACGACGGCAGTCTCCAAACCCATGCCTGCAATGAAAAAATAACCTCATAAAATATACACAAACTTCTGAAAGGAGTTCCATAATAATACGGTAATGCTCTGAACAGAGGGAACAAAATAATTTTAGAGCTTTTCGAGTTGAGAAAAATAACACTTTAAAAAAAATACATGTATGTTCTTAATTTTAGTTACAATCAATACAAGGATTTTAATTAATTATGTGCACAATTCTTTAAATAATTTTAATGATAGAAATCTTCTACAGAAAGTATGAGTTCATAGTACACCCCAATACATACATTCATGTAATACAAATATAGTATTTGCATAACACAGAAATTGCATTGTACTCTAACTGAATTCATCATTTTCATTGATTTTTGTCATTTTTATTTTTTTTTAAATGGATAAAAATACATTTAATGAAGAGAACTTATGTTATCAGAACATATTTTATGCTTCAAAATACAAAAGAAATAAACGTCCTAAAAGCCCCTTCTGCAAAATGGCAACAGGATTAACTATTACTATGGACTGATAGATACATTTAATTCTCCCATAAATATTATGTAGAATAATTACTCTGCACGGTAAACCATTTAGAAGTTTAAAAGTCACCACATAATTAGAGGAATTTTCACTTTTTAGATCAAAATAACCAAAATCTCTGTATCCACAAGTCTTTAATACCATCATTGTCTATCATAGACACATATCAATGAAAATCTCAAAAGAAATATACATTAACATTGAAAAGTATGAATGAACCAGCAGCTATTATGAATTTATATTTAAATGTACCCTCCGCATGGTATGAAATACTGTGGAATGCTTTCATTATCGACACCTAGAAGGATTGTCTTGGTAATATAATGATACTTGTATAGTCTCGAGAAACATAACCCATTTATATTGGACAAAAATGTTTTTAATTGTTGTATTGGGGTTGTTTTGTTGTTGCTTTTTGTTGTTGTTTTTTTTCTTTCTCAAAATAAATCCCCATTTCAGAGAAATATTTAGCAAACAATTATTGTTGTAGCAATTAATTCTGGAACATTTTTTAACCCTCTCAATGCTGAAGGCAACCGGAGATTGCAGCGCATGTGCCTAATCCAGCAGGAAAAGGGTTAAATGCATAATTCCAAAATCCATTGGCATATTCTCCAAGATGCCAAGTAAAATGGACATGCAATTGTTGAATTTTAATAGTGTTTTGTCATGTAAATAGTCTGAAACAGTGTTTTGTCATGTGAATAGTCTGAAACAAAACAGTCTTCAATATGTGTATGTCTTTTACCAATGGCATTATGTTTAATCAACCGCATACAGGGGAATGGCAGACTACCGATATCAAGTTACTTCCCCTGTCGAGTTACGCGGGCATATTAGGTCAGTCAATACGTGAAGAAACAGCACTCAGATTTACTTATTTTATTTTTATTTTTGAAATTGGGTATAAAGCCATTGTCAAGATTTTTTTCCACTTATATCACAGCTTGTTATTATCGGATGTTCACTTGTTATTGTTATTATCCGATGTTCTCTTGTTGTTATCTGACGTTGTCACGTTGTTATCTGACGTTGTCCTGTTGTTATTTATCTTCACACAAAATAATAAAAACTTTTGTTTACGTCTTGTAAAGGTGTGCAGCATGATTAACTTTTCTATATTGTAAACACCATTACCTCCGACACCAGGATGCAAACAAACTTCAATCTACAAATTCATAATCCGTTATTGACCTGGATAATAAATGTTCACCATCTTTTCAAGAACACAAAACATATGTAAAAAAAAAAAACACACAAGAAAAATCGAGCTAAGTTATCTTCGAACGGTAATTTCACTTCGAAAAACAACAAATTGCCATTACCATTGCCCCAAGATGTAGCCCATGCTACAAGGAAAAGCAAATCTTGTAAAATTTTAGGATATAAGTAGTCGCCATTGCCGTTTCCTCCAGCAATGAGACGGCAAGTATAAACACTTGGCGCCAGACTTTGTACATTTCATGCTATTTATAAAGAATATTATTGCATTTTTCCAAACACATCAGTTCTTTATTAATCTGATCATCTTTCTGTGTTTAATTATTTCTATGTTAAATTATTTCTGTGTTTAATAATTGTCCCATGCACAACACTACCCAAGATAACAATCTATTGACAAAAGGACATAAGAAGTACCATGGCCTTCACGTCTAAGGATTTAATACTTTCTATCTATTCTATTTTTCTAGTAATTGATAGATCAATTCTAACAGTGCCTTTATTGAAAATCCCCAAACCGTTCCAAAGATGTGGTTGTGTTTTGTTTCGAACCACTAAACCAATCTTTCTATGAAAAGCCAATATTACGGTAAATCCACAAAAAAACAATTGTGTCCATAGAATCTGAGAAACGCAAGCACACCTGGGAAATTAGAATACGACCGTATTTCGCCTATTAAGTCGAACCGTATCACCATTGTAGTAGGCTATCAGTTCTCAATGTGTGATATATTACTGTATAGGATACGAAATGTTGCAATTTACTGTTACCAGCAATAGATGACGAACCATCACACACAATATTAATGAGAAATTTATTGGGTATTTTGGATCATTAAAGGTATACAATCACGGTTCTTTGATTTATTTCATTTTATTTATTCTTAATACGTGGAGATCAAAACAAATTATCCAATGATTCTAGTGATTCGAGAGATGTCCTGGACAAACTTGTACACCCCGGTTTGGCCAAAGTTACAAGTTATGACATCATGATCACTGTGACGTCATGGCGGCCGCCCTCGACTCGCATGTTAGAAAGACAATCTGCATGAATATTCGCAAGTTTTGGATAAATTTATTACCAGTGTGATTTCCAGGGCACACAGGTTTATACAAACCGAAATGTCTCGTACACCCTTTGACCAGTCTTGGGGTATACAAGCAATGTCAGCTTGTTATATTACACCCCAGAAATCACCCTGGTACCATATTTTCTCTATTAAATCGAACCCTCTAATAGTTCGAACACCTAAATTAATCACCAAAATAAAAATAATTTCCAACCGTAAAATACGAACATGACCATTTTTTTTCAAATAATTATTTTCTAATTATCTGAACAGAATCATTTAAAAAAAAACATTTTCAGCCTCGCAGGAAGACACCGCAGCAGTTTGTTACACATTTTAAAACAACATAGGTCAAGGTCGATTGCACCGTGAATACCATGCATCTACCTAGTATGGACTCATCCTTTATTAACATAAGATACAATAACGGTTACACATATTCACTAGATGTGAAATTCTGTAAATCAGGAAATTAATGCGCCACTAATTTAATGTGACCTCAAGATTTTAGACATAAATGTGACAACAATTAAATACGATCCACCAGGCCTCTATTCATGTTTTTTCCCGGACGTACCTTTAATTATTTTCCATACTGAAATTATTTTCAAACGGTTCATACGCGCACATATCAGTTCGCTACTTTAATACCGTGTTCATCCATCAGTGTTATTTATCATTAAATGTCATTACCGCTGTTAGATATAATCCCAGATTAAGTCATGTTTTTGCATGAATGAAGTGTTAGGACAACACCATGCGGTACTTCTAAAGACGGCTTTACTGAATCCAGTCTAGTATGATAATACGCTACTTTCCTAAAAACAACTTATTACTTATAAATGTGCTTAGAACACTCAGGTGGTTATTTGACTTTAAATATGTTTTTGCAAATAGAGAATTAATCGGATTAGACTAATAAGAGAACTAGTAATTAGATTAACTCAAATTGTGACACTTGGATTATATGAGCCCTGAAGCTCCTTCACACTCAATAGATGATGAACACCTTTGACACTCTGTCTAAAGACAAAGCGTGCATCAAGCGTGGATGGCATTTGGCCAGACTTGTTGATTAGACTTCCGATCACGTGATAATATTCTAGTATGTTTGAAGACTTAAGCTGTCTGGCAACTAGGCAACTATTGTGTTATTCTGTCTGTCTGTTTCTTTGCGACGACAATACCGACACGAAAATACTATGTATTTATTTTGAGCATAATATAAGATGTTCATGGATCAGTAATTGTTATTAGTTTTGTATATGTAACTGTTATTTGTCTTGAAGAAGATAAGTGTATTATAAAAAAATAGAATTGTGTACGTATTGTTTTATTTTGTCATTTATATTGAGGTAAACTAATTTTACGTACTAGTATATTATTATCACAACACAACCAATGTAATACTACTGCATATGCATGTTATGGCTGCAACAACCTTATACATATGATCAGTTTCAAGCTACGGACAAGTGCACAAAATTAGGTTACACATTAGTCAGTTCGGCCTGAAAATACAGAATGTATTTAATGCGCAGGAATTAAATGCTACCATAAGCCAATCACATTTTTTGCATTAATATTGTGCTCGCATTAATTTCCTGATTTACAGTACTCATGTATTTAGCAATGCAGTTGCCTCCCAGTTTTATGTTCACATTATGTTTATGGTGGTATGAAGACCTGTAATGTTACAGACAAGGGTGATAACTGCATACAACTCTGTACATAGTCTAAGAGTTCACAGGGTTTTAGTCATGTTTTCTTTGCCAAGAGGTTGGTTGGTATCATTGGAAAGGTCTGTATCTCTAGTTTATGGAAATCCAAAAATCGAATGGTGCATTACTTCATAATCGATCCTTGATGTTCTGATGAAATCTTGTAGAACTTAATTTATGCATAATTATCATCAAATTGGTATTTTTGAGCTGAACCCCCACCATGTTCAAAATATCATAACTTAGTGACTAATCACGATATGAATATGATTTTGATGTTAACAGATATGTATATTAACTAATGTTAACACATCATAATTCAGTAGGTTTTGGTCTAATGCTAATGCTATGCAATATAGATTTAATAATATAGAAACATACAATTCAGTATGATGTAATTGAAATATGTCTGAAAAAGTATCTTGTAGAACATATTTTATGTTATCAAATTGGTATTCTTTTTAGATTAACCCCTGTCATGCTCAATGTAGCATACCTCAGTGACTAATCATGATATGAACACACTATTGGACTTAATTGATAGGTGAGACTCTATAGAATATAATTGTGAACTGTTTTTAAACTTTTCATTAAATATCTCGTTGTGAGAGAAACCATTGTCAAAGTTTTGGTATACATTTAGGCACCAAAAAGCATACCTGCTGATGCAGGATTGAATTATCTTTCATTTGATATATATATCCTCTAGTGAGTGAATATATGTTTGTCATCAAATAATGAATGTCAAGAAAATGAACATTGCCTCCGTTTGTTGTTACTGAGGGTACCCAACTTTGAGGATTAATTATGAAGTAATGCACCATAAACTAGAGATACAGACCTTTCCAATGATACCAACCAACCTTTTGGCAAAGAAAACATTATTAAAACTCTTTGCCTGTATTTGAAACTGGTGTCCATGATGGAGAAGATACATGTCCACTGGTTTATTCCAAAAAGAATATTACGGTATGTTGAAAAATTAGAATAACCCACTTGATAGGAGTGATTAAAAAAAATTAAAATATGTCCCTCATGAAATTAATGTTTGAAGTTCCTTGCTGAAGCTTGGAAATGTGAACATTAATTTCATGAGGGGCATATTTTCCATTTCTAACATACATTATATTTTCATATTCTGTACCAAAATATCCAGTCTCTTATGGTATATTTTAAAAATATCTGTTATGAATCATGAAAGCATACACTATTGAATAAAACATATTGTACAATGTCTTTGTTAGCATTTATTATCTCAATAGGTTGGATTCAAATTAAAAGGAACAAATTGGCCCATTTGTTAATGAAAGTTCTACAGCTGGCTCATTGTCTTGCCAATTCTACCAGATAAATAGCAGCCAGAACTGTGTTATTGCACATTTTGTTCCATATACTGGTAGGTAAGGTGCCAATCGCCTTAAAATCAAATCTCAACCAATATCAGCTTCATAGGCCCCTCTGATATACGGAAAGTCAATTTTGATGTTTATGCAATTTTACTTTTCAATTATATCAATAGAAAAATCGGAGATTAAAATTGTGTGATTTACAACCACCCATTTGATCAACTATGTTGTACAGCTGTAGTAGTGCATCAGACACTTGATTTCTTCTTATTATGATAAGCCAAGATACGGAAGAAATAAATACAAGGCAGAACTACAGGTGTAGAAGTCTGGGACAAATGTGAGAAGAAAAAAAAAGTTGTATTTTACTTGGATAATAATAATAAAATGAATACATTATTGTGTAAATATGCTAATCAACAATGACTTCAGCATTCGTAAAACATATAATGATAAAACATGTGTAATGAGGGATTCCTTTATATTGTAATCAATATATCACAAAATTGATGGCAAAAAATGTTAATAATGTTTAACATGATCTAAGCACTACATATTAGAAAGAATATTCCATGCTGCCACAATAACAAGTTGTATACAGCATAATGTAATAATGTAATGAAGTATGTAGATGTCTAGGTTCTAGTGGCTTCATCATTCATGTATCAAATGGTAGAGCAAAGGTATCCATAGCATAGCAACATATACAGAGAATACTAAACGAGCTCCCATGAATGGTTATCAACAGTATACCAAGCAAGTCTATTTTTAAGTAGATGCATAAGTTGTAATAACTTGTAACCTATCCATTTCATCTTGAATAAAATATGTTTAAACTAATTAAATACCTCATTTAAATATTATTTTCAATTTAAAAGTGCACACAAACGCTCACGTACATCCCTCTTCAAGTATGCATGCACGAAGCGGATTTGTCATGCACTATAAGACTCTCAGAAGGTGTCGTCATGAACATTATGAAGAAGTATGATGGTTCGTGCAATACAGAAGATGTGTTGGGCCTGGGGGTGGTATCAAAATATGGATAGAAATTTAGATTGTAACCCTTCTTTCAATGCAATTGTTCTTTGAGCTATTGTTCTTTGTGGACTTACTAGTATAGGAAAAAACGAATTTATGTCCTCATAAGTTAGAATATGTTCTCCTATATGATCAAGATACACTATGCAAACCCTTCCCTTGTTTAAATTTGGCAACATGTAAAAGCATGCATGGTTCTAAGTTAGCAATGTGTAAACAACATGACATTATATACAAACTCAATATTTCCAACAAAAAAAAAGAAGTATTGAGAAATATTTTGAACCTATCTATTAACTCAAAACGCATACGGTCACACACACCAAGAAGTAATGTGACCTTGATTTTTTTTTAAATTTCTTTTGAGAAAACCCTGTCATTGGTGTTCAAATACGTAAATCACTGTTCCGTAACAGAAAAGCACCCCTCCACATATTTAGCGAAAGTGCGAAGTGAAATAGTAATACTAGTACGTTAAATTGACATAATTGTTATTCAGTGTTCTACAAAGTTGTAATTATGGAATTGGGAGGGTACACACATTTCCTCACACTGTACCAAATTTGAGTGACCTGTGTGGAGTAACGGTACCAAACATGGGTTTGTAACATTACCTGCCAGACTATATACCATTTAGTACACAGGTCCCTGGTTGAATATGGTACATGTTAGAACACATCAGTAGTAAGCTACACAAAATAAGTAAATGGATAGAGCAATATCATTGTCAAACTATCGTTGAAATTAATGATATTCAGGAAGATATAATATTGGCTGGATAAATTTTAATCAATCCAATAAATAAGTTGCACTGTATAACAAACAAAATCACATTGTATGTGATGTCCATTCTTGGAGAGTTTTATGACAATACTGGATACAGGAATTCATGGCATGTTTAACATTATTTACATAAATATATTAGTTAAAGCAGGTGAAATTGAAAAAAAAAACATAATAAAGTTTACAAATTTACATCTCGACATACAGTCATACTTGCTTTTTTCAAGATATTTAAATATCCTGATAGAATGTTCAGGTGTTCAGACAGTAGTATCTGTTCACCGTAGTTACATCAGGTTTCTCTCCCAGTATCATTGACCTCTATTTGATCCTTTCAAGCGAGATGTGCAAACAAGACATCTGAATATCTTTAGTTATTCTGTGGCAATGTCCAAGTATCACTGGAAACAATATTACCAACCTCTAATAATGTCTTGGTAAATATAATTAACAATGTGCAAACAACCGACACAGTCTGAAATATTCTCAATCCATCGCCAAAGTTCTGGAGAACAAGTGCAAAGTTAACTATGCAAATATCAAAAGTTGTAGTGTCTCACATACACACACAGACACATACACACACACATGATTCATCACTTTGAATTATTGTAAGAAATATGCCTCTGATTCAATGGATTTTCTGGAGACTTTTGCCATTCCTTTTTCAACATTTGCTTCAGTTGGGAAAGTCTAAGATTTGGGTTTTCTTCTTTTAGTTTAGGAAGATGTTCCTCCTCGAATGAAGCATATGCCGCCTTAACTCTCTTCTCTGGGTGACGTTCTAGATTCTCCTGTTGAACACTGAAACAGAAAGCATCAGTGATTGGACAGAGATGCATAGTAGTCAACAGAGGATGTATGTTCCTCAGGGAGTCTATCATGCTGTGCATTGCATACCTCAACATGGAGATGGCCTCCTCCACTGTGCGGGCTTCATCACCCTCAGTTACCAGATGGTTCACGTTCTCGCCGAGTGGCTTCTCGTCATGCAGCAGCTCACGGCCTGTCATCTCGGCTGCTGCACAAGAAATACAATAAAAAATGTTTTTAATAATCATCACGTCTATTTCTACTTTAGTCCATGGAGATAATCCTGCTCATTGTGGATAGTTATATGACATAATAAGGTGCTGTCCATTCTTGTGAAATTTATTATAAAGGAGTTCCATTTAGATGGTAACATTGATTGATAATATGAGCCCAATGTACATTGAGCCTGTTTATAATGGTAAGGAAACCGCTACCTAACTCATCAGTTTCAGTCTCGGACATCTGCCAAGCAATATTTTCAATTAGAGTTATCTCCCATGGACATGCGCACTAGCCTTCGTCAATTCCTTTGTCTGTAAACAATCTCACTCCAGTGATGTCAGCCATTACATGACAGAATCATCCCACCACCGTCCCCAGTCTTCCTTCCCCCTCACCTCTTTAGCCCGTTTCCCGAATGTTCCCACCCCAAACCTGCGCTCAGGTCCAAGCATTATAAGCAGCTGATCCAACAGCTTGGGCACGATCAATGCTTGACGTGTTGCACATAACCTCATTACACATGTCGCCGGTTTAGCCCCCGCAAACTTCGTGGAGTCTAGTCGGGGCTAAACCAGTCCCACCGCTTGGGCGTAGTAGACGCTTCTACTACGGACATAATTCTACGGCCCTTAAAAGTCCATTAGGGACTGTTCAAGTTCCCTGCCCTTAAAGTCCAATAGGGACTGTTCAAGTTCCCCCGTCAGCCTTAACTAGTAATATATAAATAGTGTTATATGGAGTCCGTTGCCTATACACCTGTCGCCGGTACACATGTCGCCGGGTTGGGGGGGGGGGGGGGGGGGGGGGGGGGGGGGGGGGGGGGGGGGGGGGGGGGGGGGGGGGGGGGGGGGGGG
>JAUTBT010084816.1:0-12040 GCA_032361225.1 Lepetodrilus schrolli | reverse complement strand
TGTGTGTGTGTATATTAGTAAAAATTGACAGTATTGCTTCTTTATTAATGTACTTGTACCACATGTCCATATCATAAATGTTCTACTGCATTGTATACTATCAAAATAAAATCTAGGTTTTATACCTACATGGAATTCAAATATCATTATGGAAGAATAATGGCGAACATGACAGCTTTCGCTAATACATATAGGCCTACTAATATAGAGTCTAATGGCTATTAACATTAATTGCTAACATTTCTAATGCATTGAAGGACACGAAATTTAGTTTAATAGTTGGACACCCCATAAAGACCATCCATACCGATAAAAGTCGTAAATTCAGTTCACTGTGGATGACCCATGAATTCGCGTGCTGATGGTTCGCTGTACGTTTTGGCACGTGACAAGAGCACGTGCTAGCGTAGTAACATGTCATGCACAATTATGGCTTTTATTAATCAACGCAGGCACCCTCTTACCAATGGCATGGAATTGCTGTTGGCAAATCATACACCTTGCGCTTAAACGATCATAAACAGCCATCGAATGCGACATGTACCATGTTTCAAGACCGCCCGACGAGTCATGACTAGACAGTTTTATTGCAAGGTACCACAGAGGGCGCAAGTTTCAATCACCTGACCACCACGGGTACCTGTAAATTACGGATTGTTCTTGGCCCCGAAATTGGCATCTGTTCGTTTTCGTCGACACCTGGAAATGTGTTCCCAGTGTGTGTTTCTTAATTAGATTTCACAATCATCCCGGGGAACCATATGCCCTGGTCGCGTGCCTGTATAAAAGTCACGTCGGGTGGGCTATATTCTTGGATGGCACGTTACCAACGACGTCAATTTAGGAAAACTAAGTGCTTGAAAAGAAAATTGGAATGTCGTTAGTCTTCTTGTGAGATTGTGACGAAATAATTAACGTCCCCTTTCGTCGAATGACAACGCCTCTTTTGATCTCTCAAGATCACATGAGCCGTCAACAATGGCCACGCTTCGCGGTCATCAACGTTTGTTTAAGACGTTCTTACGACGTTCGCGAAAAGGCAGATGGAAACACAAGACAGTAACGCGGCTATTACGGCCCTCGTTAATTTCTCTCTTGCCCCTTATGGCGTAACACGTCGGCAGTCATCGCGACACGTCGGTAATCATTCGGAACTGACGCCTCGATGTAATGAGACAGCTACTCGTCATTTATATGTACATATACGCGAAAAGATGAAACGCGGTGTTAACTGTATAAAGTGCAATCAGATCTACTTGGCGAAACATTAAAAAAGATGTGTTTTGAATTGCATCTTTTGATATCTCTAGAAACAATGAGGTAGAAGCACGCCAGTCCTGTAAGGATTATATAAGACAAACACCACATGTAAGAACTTCCCAATGATGACGAGGACTTCTTATGTCATTACGCAGTAGCAATTATTCATTTCACTACCCATCAACATCATTAAAGTGGCACATACTATTTGTAATGGGAATGTGTGTATTGTCTCATTTTCGTGATACACTGTGGGTAACGTGTGTATACCATCCGGGATCTCCGTGATACAATGGAAGCAGTGGGGACCCGGATGTGCAACATATCAGCTTGTGCACGTGACGGTTTATCCAGATTTATTGTGTAGATTTACACGCGCGTTGACTTTGTCGGCATGGCTAGGTGTGCCCATTAACCATGATAACTAAGCCAATGTGTCAGAAAAGATGCCTCATTATATCCAATTTATGTTCTCCTCTCTAAAGGTAGCTTTTTTCCCCAGAGAGAGAGAGAGAGAGAGAGAGAGAGAGAGAGAGAGAGAGAGAGAGAGAGAGAAAGAGAGAGAGAAAGAGATGAAAGAGAAAACGTATAGTTGATATATGCTTGGCTGAAAAGGTATTCATATACATGCCTTGTTATTAAATACGGTATTTTTATATATAATACATGTATGTATTCTTTGTCGAAGAGTTGTATATCAAAAAGCGTTCAGATCTCAAATTTTACCAAACCAATCCTTATTCAATTTAAAAATAATATGTTTCAAATTAATGACGGTATTCTTACATCTGCAGTCGGAAGAACCTCCACGGACAACCCACCTGCCATCAAATAGATCACTGTGGTTTCAGGTTGCTTTCGTCTTATACCTACAGGCGTTATTCTAACAAATATGACATATCTTTGCTTCCGAATAGTGTTGACAAACACAATCTGGCATGTTATGTTTTGTTCTCGCCTGATTCTTAGCGTAGAGGAAGTCATTGTTATTTTGAGCAAATTCCTCCTTGTACAGACACACATTAAACTTTAATAATATTTGTTTTTCGAATCAATCGTCTTTCTTTGTATTATTATAGGTCAAAGTGCCCTAGAGTAAGAATTTAAAATCCGACGCGTAATGTTTACAATAAATTACTGACCATGGCTAATCGAGAAATATAACTCCGAATTAAATACGCCCAGTGAACACAAAGCCAAAATTGAACCTCGGTATGGTGGAATCGATAAACCAACCAAAGGTGATCTTTTAGCCGAAAATGATTAATCGAACGGTCAACTCATCCGCGAAAATGCGCAAAATATTGATGCGGTTAAACAAATTAAAAGACGTTCTCTTCTCGGTGACGGCGTGAGTTGAAAGCACCTGGTGGTAACCATGACGTTGAGCGCGTGCCAGTCTCGTTTTCACCTCGCGAGGCACGTGCCACTAGCTACGGTCTATTGTAAGTGTGTGGACTTTTTACTCTTACAAGCGTGTCAGATTTCACCCGAACACCACCATATACAAAGTTAATAAAAATAGCTCCACATCGCATAAGAACGCTCAATACCGGCTCCAATTACTCTCAAAGGTATTTTAATATAATAAAGCTGGCCTATTGATATGTTGAACATTGCTCACACTAAATTCAAAGGCACGCACTGACGATAGAAAAGTCAATGCATACAGAATATACAAGCAGTCGTTAAAAGTATGACCAAGTTGTTAATCTAGGTAAATGACTTTTTTTTCAGGAATTAGATTAATTTGCGATTAACGTGTCCCGTGAAGTATTGAAATTGTAATGAATATGAAGGCGATAACAGAGAATAGAATGGATAGAGCTCTATGACTGAGGGCTAGAACTAAGTTAATGATATTCAATCATTTTACATTATTAACAGGTACATTGGCGTTTGTCAATATGGCAATTTGTTCACTGTGGTTCTTCAGCTGTGCCAATAGAGCTATACCCTGGTCTTCTATCAATAGATCTATACCCTGGTCTTCTATCAATAGATCTAACCCCTGGTCTTCTATCAATCTGGTTTGTATTTTCCCCAGGTCTTCTATGTTCTTGTTTGTGTTTTCCCCTGTACTTCTATTTTTGTTTGTTTTTATTTCAGGTGAGTATAATTATTAGTCTGCTATGGACGGAAGCTCAATCTAAAAGACATTTTCATTACATTTTCATTACATTTTCATTACATTTTCATTACATTTTCATCACAATTTCATTACATTTTCTTTACATTTTCACATGTTCACCACATTTTCATTACATTTCACATTTTCACCACGTTTTCATCACATTTTCATTATATTTTCTTTATATTTTCACCACATTTTCACCACATTTTCATTACATTTTCTTTATATTTTCACCAAATTTTCACCACATTTTCATCACATTTTCATCACATTTTCACAACATTTTCATTACATTTCACATTTTCACCACATTTTCATCATAATGTCCCCATAGTGTGTGACGCGTCTAATGAATGGGATTACGCAAATGACAAGTCTTATCCCTATTCACGCAGCCAGGTGCACATTGTTTTAGTGAGTTCGTGTGGACATCAATCAAACCATCAAGAGACATATATACTCAACAGTTCTATTTAAGCGCCAGTAGACTGTGGGAACATATAGACTTAACGTTATATTATTTTAACAATGAAGAATTTCCAAACGTTTACAGGCTCCACGTACTCTTCAAGAACATACAGACGCATTGGAAGAAGAATGGCACCAACTTCCTTTAGCCGAGTTCTGAAATTTGGTAGAAAGCTTCCCCAGAAAATATCTGCCGGTCCTTAATTCATTTTGTTGAGTATTAATCAACTATACGAGGGTATGGAGATGTTCATTTATATTATGATAATCTCATGAACATCTCATACAATGGTCAACGTTTAGTTGTACGGCTCAGAAGAACATTTGTCGATTCACGTAAAAGTATTCTAAAAGTTAAACGTATCTTCGTGCTGAAAACTTGAAAACGTTCAATTTTGAATGCTAGAAGAAAAAAAATAGACATAACAATTGTTCCGGTGGTCATAAATTACTGTCATAAATATATTTGACTGGGTATTTTATACACATTTTGATAGGAATAGGTCCTACTGATATGTGTTAATGCCTTTGAATCCTCACAGTTTAACCTCTGTAAGCAGTGTTCACTTATTCAACTACTTTTACAATTTTACGCTTCAATTTCCCAATGTTCTAGCTGTAGAACTACTAGATTGCATCATTAGTGTGTTAACTTGGTATGTTTTTGTTGTTGTTGTTGTTATATTATACAGTATACGGTTATAGTATGCAAAGTTAGAAGCATGGATATCTCTAATGACAAAGAGAAGCATTTATTTAAAGATACGTACAAGATATTTTTCATCAATATTTTTATAATCTATTTTAGAAGCTAAATTTGATATATTTACCTGCATGTACATAGTGTAGTCATTTGTAGTAAGATCTGTTCAAAATGTGTTATCAATGTACAATTGAGTACTAATGAACGCGCACCAGTCCAGAAACCGTATTGGCCGATGGCTTTAAAGGCATACAATCACAGATTAAGTTGTCGTTTTGGACCGAATTTGAATGTAAAATGCAAAGTACATGCACTTAGCATACATATAATCGCTTTTGTACCTCCAACTACCGTTTCACCGCTGTAGGATAGGTAAAATTCCATTGCAGCTCACATTTCCGGTAAACCCCAAATAATCAGTTGGTAATGTACTGTAATATCTCAATTGGCTATTGTCTAATAGATTATAACTCCAATAATTTAACACAGTCAAAATAACAGTTCACGACCACTGGTACCAATATAGCTACGTAACTATACATATTAAAAAATAATAAAATATGAAAATATTGAAAACCAGTGAGATATGCAGATAATGTAGCTGATTAACCAATATACTTGTATGTGTAGACACATCAAATGTCCATAATGTACTTTCATGTAAAAATACGATTGGCCATTAAATATGTAAGCAAACCCGTGAGTGTATGCCTTTAATACATATAAACAAATCAATATGTTATACGATATCTAGCATGTTTTGCCTCAATGATTTTAACTATTTTGAAGTACAGGATAAGGAGCTGATGTCGGAGAGATTGTATGCTGGATGATTGTGTGCTGGATGATTGTGAATGTACATTCTGGTCTTGTGCACACGACTCTGAATAATTATAAAACTTTATGTATAACTCTATATTACATAAACGTTATTATCATTATTCAGACGTAATTGAATAAGTACCTGAGATTCATATACGAGGCTGGATGACACATTTAAAGTGGCAATGTCTTCACTCAGACGTCTTAAAGTAGCACACCACGCGACTCCCGAGAACAATACATTTCATACACATTACAAAAGCGTAGCAAAATTTCAAAAAGGGTGTCGAAAAATGAAAGAAGAAAAAGAAGATACACGGGTCACTGTCCTGGATCGCTGTACGTTCCGCCCCGGGGGTGGGGAACAGGGATTTCTGGGTGAGGCAAGACGACGACAGGTGACCTTTAATCCGTGTCGTCTGCTCGCGTGCCTGCCAGGTGCAAGTATGACCGCAAGAATTGAAGTGGTTGTCAACTCCACAAATATTCGTTTGGGCGATTAAAAGGTCGAGAAAATGGCTACTTGGTGTGCAAATATAGATTATGCGTAACCTTTGGCACCCGTCGGTATTCAAAGTAATAACCGCGACCACTTGATCAGACGTGAAGAGCAGACGACATCTATATTGCATAGTGATTTATGATTCTATTCGATGGCGGTAGCTCATCCCATTTATGAAATCATTGTCACGTGGGATTGGCTCTCATTCGGGGATGAATGACGGCGCTTGACAAGGCGACATTCTCTTTCGATATTTGGCGCGCTATTCAAGGGTCGTATGCATTGTGTGCGGCGCGCTTTCCTCGTACCCCGTATTACCCCCCACATAATAGCAGAGCACCCTCGCTTATCTCGTCTCGTAACCTTAAAAAGGAATTTATCTGTATATGAGGGGTCGTTTCCTGTGTTGTTTGTTAGACATACAATATGATGTTTAACTACGTGGGGCTCACGTAACGGGGATACGGGATACCGTCGTACTTTTGGTATTTCATCGCCGGGCAGAAAACACCTGCTGCACAATCTTGTATAGGGTTGGCTGAAATCTGCTGATTCAGCACGTTTAAAGTTTTCAAACTATACTTCGTTAAACCTCTAAGAAAGTTGTAATTTGTTATAGCCTACTTTTGGCCACGTGGTCTTCGCGAGAGATCATGAAGTCTCCCTTAGTAACAGGGTCAAGCTGGATTCCTAAATTAACTTAATACACTTTTTAACACCTGTTAATTTGAACTACAACACGACGATAGTTTCACATACAAGTTTTATTCCGATATACGTGTATAAACCTTTTTAGTATGATTGCATCTTGTATACTAATGTAATATGTAATACATGTACTTTAGCAATTTACCTGTGTATATTCCCATAATCTTCATGTACTTGGAGGAAATAAAGATACTCTATCTATCTATCTATTAACATTTGACTTACTTGTGTATGTCATCATAAGAAACATAGTTTTACTATCCAGGGATCATTGAGTTATTGTCAGATTCATTGTATTGTCATGTCAGCTTAATAGAATCAAACGTCAATTCGGAAAACAATCCAATAATAACATGGGTTATGATCGATATTACCATGGTAGGAATCTTTGGTGTAAGCTCACAAGTCAATAAATCCATTTCAATATGGAGGATTGCTAATAATTACTTTATTGTGATTTTTGATAAACATGTTTATTGTGATTATTGATCAATTTAGCTTTTTAATTGCCAGCCCATACAAGTCAAATAGAGTAAATCAATGATCATGTTGATGTTATATTTGAACTCGTCAGTAAGTAATTATGTTTACGATTTACGATTTTATTCCTTACTTCCTGTAGGGGTAAATGGCATACCATACATACATATCAGCAATCAATAATAATTTTGACGATGGTGGCTTCATCGTCCACTACATTACACCATTATAATATTTCATTGTTAATCGTGAAGTTAGCGTAATATGTCAATATTTTCCGTTTTATAATAAAACAACTAGCTTTTTCTACATCATGCCCATGGCTTAAATTAGTTTCAAATTGTGTTCAATCAAAAAAGACATCCGGGTACCCTGCGTCGGCGGTCAAACCTAGCCCCAGACAAGGCGCGCAGATGGAGGGAAATAAAATGACCGAGGAGGTAGGTTTACTATAGGAATACTGTTAGTCTAGCTAACTGAGAAACCGTCGACTGTATGGAGGTATACAAACGTTATAGTACAACGCGAAATCAAGGATTTTCAAATTTAGCATAAATGACGCTGCACCAGTTTGTAGAATGGACACTACAAATGATTTGCAGCGTTGGAGAATATTAGTCTAATTATAGACTAACAATAACATTGAAAAATTAACATGTGGCTTCACTTGAACACGCTGCATGTGGAGCGACGAAATGATGACAGTTACAATCATCAATGGGTATTTGAAGTTAGTGCAGAAAAGAAACAAATGGCAATCAGTATACATTGTAATTTATCTCTATTTCGCCCAAATATGATCGAACACTCCGGGAAGAGTACACCGGATTTCGTGTTATTTTAACAATTATATCATTACATTATTATTGAAATTCTGCTCGTTTATTTACATACAGTTACATAGAGATTACCAAATAAATACTTAGATTGTTATTAAGAAGATATTGCTGTACCAAAGGACTCTGGATAATTATGAGATAGTTTTAATATGAAGATAATGTTATGTATATAATAAATATATTTTATCATCGGGACACCACTTTCAGGATGGGTTGATTGTGTCCTGGACTGGGGGTCGATTGATGGCATAAATCAATTTATTGTTTAGCTTGTAATTAATAATCTGTGCATCAGTCTTACCCTGCTTAGACTAAATGTCTCGCATTGATCAGTGAGATCGAGTACCAACAAATAAAAAGCTTTTCCATGTAGCATTGAAAGTTTTGTTAGTTTGTAAGTATTCAATTTCCATGTTATGACATTGCACTTAGATGTGAGAGAGGGGTGGGGAGATGGTATATGTGGTGATGGTGGGTTATCCTCCCCGATAATTTGAAATGTAGTATTATACAAGGTGATTTCCAGGCAATTTTTGCATTGAAATTGTCTCGTGATAATAAACTAGCAATTATTAAAATTCGTGTGTGGTCTGGAGGATTGATTGTGGACATTCTAAAGATTAGCTATACATAAATGCTGTTTCCTGAGAGAAATTGTCATTTGAAGATATGTGACACTAGACATTAGACAAATAGATGACATTAGATAGATGGCATTAGACAGATAGTATGAAGCAGACAGAATGACAGATATGACATTAGAGAGCTAGGTGACTGGGGCAGATAAGTGACATTAGACATCGGTATGTGACTGGACAGTGGACAATAAATATATAGGTGAGAAGCAAACAACGGACAGACTTCATGTCTAAAAAAGGCGATCTCGTGAGAGTTTAATGTGGGGGGGGAAACATTTGAGCTGTTCCTTTTATAAACAAGAACTTTAAAAAAATTGCACAGAGAAGAGAAGAATACTATATGGAAAGTAGACAAGGTACTAAAAAGAAAACGTGTCGTGGGTAGGATACCCGAAGAAATTTATTTCATGGATTGAAGAAAAGGATTTAGTGGATATCTAGACATTGGAAATAAAACTGACAATATGGCGGGTGATAAATGGATTATTTTGAGCAGTGATAGCCAGCATAGACTTATGTATTATCCTGATAATAAGTTATACAAGTTCACATCTCATCTTCATCAACCGTTAACAATGGATGGATCGTGGTATATTACATTGCGCGAATTCTTTGCAAAGAGAACTCAGAGTAGAAATAAGTCTAAAGAGGTAACTGATGGTATCCAATACGTGTATTGTTCACTGGCTGAAATGATGACAGTAAACGGCGAACAGAAGCCTTTACTTCGTTGGATAAAGACCACCAAGGCGTGGACATCCGTTATGAGTGACCCATATTTCATAAATACCAGGTTTGATAATACAACGGTCGATCACATATCTGTGTATATAACTGACGACGAAGTAAAACTAGCAACATTTTTACATCAACCGGTTTCACTAACACTGCATCCATTTGTGTGAAAAGCAAGACTATGACGGTTGTTGCTGACGAGGAGTAGCTACGGGAAACATTCATTCCTATAACCAAGACCAGACTTTTATGTAAGGTGACGTAATAAATCATCCAACTCGGAAATATGCCATGATTCCTATACTAATGCGGATCTCATCTGGACATAATAGACATACACAAGGCAGTATTAAAATGGTCACACCAGTTGAACAGGTAATCGAGCAAGCGAAAGCCGAAGCTGTAAGATATCCGGACTCCGTTATGAAAATAACACGAACAATACCAGCCACCAGTAGCAGTAGTGGTGCTGGCAATAAGAGGAAAATAAGAAAATCGAAAAATAAGAAAAACGAAAAATAAGAAAAACAAGATGATTAGACAGTTGGGAGGCAGTCTGAAGCGAGGAGCTAGGAAGGCATCATCAGCTAGAGGGAGTAGCAAGAAGAACATAAGAAGAACAAGAAACGAAAGCGCGACTCATCAACAGGTATCTGTCACACCAGATTTTTCTCCGAGACTCAACCTAAAGAGTTGAACCTTTTGGACATGATGCATACCAGAAAGCAGTGGAAAGAACCTGTATACAAGAATACATACCTATATCTCAACTCGGGGATGCTACGAAACCCAGCGAATTCAACGTGAGTGGGCAAAGCGGACTGGAATATATGGACTTGAAAACATCATTGTATGTCAAATGTAAAATACAGCACGCAGACGGGACCTCTATGGCGCGGACGAGGAATGTGCGGCTGTGAATATGCTACTTCAATCTCTGTGGTCTCAGGTAGACGTATCATTACAATCCAAGCTTATCACCTCAAGTAATATCAATTATGCCTACAAAGCTATATTCCAGACCTTATTATACTGTAGCAAAGAGGAAATGGATAGCGAGCTTACCTCGCATATAAACAGTAAAAATTGGACGCCACCGATCCTGATAGCTCCGGGCAGATAGGTTTATTCGAACGCTACAAGACAATGAAAGGATCTATGTCTATATGGAAGGTCCGCTATACCACGACCTCTTTCATAACATGCACAGTTACGTTATCAATCTAGTGGATGTGCAAATGAAACTCTACAGGAACAATGCTAAATTTTGTTTAATGACAGCAGAGAAGAACCAAGAGTATAGTATTGTTCTAGAGGACTTATTCTTGAAGATACTTGAAGGTGTGCATGAACCCGTGTATAATATTAGCGAATACCTGGGCACTGTCTACTACCACGTTTAAATACCCATTCAAATGTACGGAGGATCGCATGCAGTCTCTACCATCAGGTCAGATATCCTTCGTATGGAATAAGATATTTCAAGGTGTACGCCCCACCAAAGTGCTCATAGCATTCGTCTCTGCTAAAGTAGTGTGGGGAAGCTACGAAGAGAACCCTTTCAATTTCGCAAATTACGACATTTGTCACATTAGCCTGCTATGCGATGGTATGTCGTACCGCGATTCAGGGTCAATGAAATTGAAGTATAGAAAAGCAAGTGGTCAGAACATGATTCAGCCATACATGAACTTGTTGCGCGCCAGTGGGAGATGGAGAAACAGATAGAGAAAGTAAATATCAACATCACAAGGCAAGACGTAGATTCGGGCTACGCTAACTGCGCCTACATACTGGAGCCCATATTGAGCAAATCTGATACGGATGGATCATATATTCATCTGCAGAAGTAGGGCAACCTACGAATGTCGCCACACCTTTGCCACAGTCTGTCAACCGTATCGTGTACGCCGAGTTTCAAGGATTCTAACAGATAGACAATAGCAGGAATATCATGGTCTGAATCATGGACACTGAACAATTGCGATGTGTTGTATCATGCGACGAAGCCTTGTCACGCGTCATGCCGGGTGTCTTTGTATACGACAAAGCCTTAGAGTACATTAAATCGACGGACTAGAATAAACTAGCTTACCCGAATGCCATGATGGTGAACACTGACCGCACCAGTGAACTGGGGCGACATTGGTTTTGTATATACCTTGTGGGTAGGTATCAGAGCGTAAACATATTTGATAGCTTAGGATCACTTTCCACCCTGACTTATTTATCACATGTAGAAACGCACCTGAACACGTCATCACTTATTTGTTCTGTTGCTCAACAATAACAACAATCAGCAATAAACGGAGACTGCAGAATAAAAGCGTGTAGCTGTATTAGAATTTGTTGTTCGTGAAATACCAAGCGTACTAGCTGCATGTGCCTTTCTCTGTGTTGTGCTATTAAGAATGTCAGAAGAAAATGAAAAGTGTGCGGTCTTATTGAAATAGCCCAGTCCAACGACCATGTTCATATCAGGATGAATGACAACCATATTTATATAGCGATACCTTCTCTATATAGCGTCAAGAAATTATAACACTTTAGCGAGGTATCTAGGTACACAGTTGGACTTCGGAGCCAAAGATTCCAGGTTCAAATCCCGCCCGGGGGCCCGGCATCAATGTTCGCGAAAGTTACCTTTCTGACGCGAAATTGATAGGATGCGATTTCTGTATAGTGGCAATGCAGTTATCATCCTTGGTCTTGTCAGTACCAGCCGGTGCTCGCAGGTTTACTGCAACATTC
>JAUTBT010084815.1:0-30316 GCA_032361225.1 Lepetodrilus schrolli | reverse complement strand
AATCTCTATGTATTCGACTCGCTGAAGCTCGTCTAATACAAAGATTAGCCCTAAGTGCAGGATATAGACGATATCTAAAGACACTCGGTTAATAATCTCTATTTATCCCCCAATCCCCGCTACGCCTTATTCTTATGTTATCTCACGCATCCAAGCAGTTCGCATTAAAGGAAGTTCAAATTGGTCAGGAAATTAATAATTCAACCGATTACGGTATTTCCAAGGTAAATGTGAGTTAATTAAAGCCACCTTATTGCTCGATCGATGCTACGTTCTCCTGTAGTGTCTTGTGATTACGTGGAACCTTCAGGTGACGTTGGATGGTACGCTTCGCTTGAAATCATACATAGCCACTAGCCCCGCTACATGTCTCGTTCGAAGCCTCTAGCCTATATTACTTAACAAACCGGTATATACATGTAGACAGTCAAGGTGGGGATAGTCTAGGTTATATTGGAAATGGATAGGCAAAGGGGAAAGGAGATGGGTTACATAATCTATTCGTGCTTGTTCAAAGACCCACATATCCGAAAATTATATTTCTAGTTTACCAGCCCAATACCATCGTTTCTTAATTTATTTTAATGAATGTGGAAATCGGCGTAAAACACCAAGCTGCATATCAGAACGATAAATAAGAAATTATATATGCAAGACCTGACAAGCATTTCAATTAATGAACAGCTACACAATTTGACTGAGACTTGGGATAAATGTATCTGGTACCTCCTGGCAATGACTACAACATGCACTTGTATTATTCGTGGGCCTGGGAGTTTCGGAGACGGCTCATGGTGACCAATTATTATTGCTGTAGTCCTATGCAGTTGAAAGGTTATCTGGGTTAATATATACCTATCTGAGTATGATCATGCGTGGCATCAGGTCTACACCAGAAGCATGGGTTCTCGTCGTTTGTTATAACTCTCAGCATGTCACACCTTTGAGCACTGGGTAGGACAGATCGTCAATAACACAACAGTCAAGCAAAGCATTATTAATAAAGAATAATCGTCATAATCATAAATTTATCCGCGGGGAACACTAGCCTCATTGATCTCCAAGTCTGGTTTAGTCTTTTAACGTATAATGCGAATAAGGACATTACGACTACATTTGTGCTGACTGAGGTGATAATGTGATACGATGGCAATGTATACGGTGTTTATACTGTTAATGTCAAGGCGACAGACAAATACCGTACCACATCCGGTAGATACATTATAATTAACAGGTTTAGAGCAGAAACGAATAGCAACAAACACAAAATAATTAAAAATAAATAAATAAATAATATTCGAATATTCATTTGTATGTATCCTATTCGTATTCAATTATTATAATATAATGCAAAGTAACATTTCCGGTCATATTGACACCCTATCGATAAAAAAAGAAAAAGATGTACGGTCCTTAAATTTCCATTGTGTTTTCTGATTAGAGCAGTAACATTGAAATAAGAAGCTTTCAAAGGTATTACGGAAAAAGTTGTTCATAATAGTTTTATGACATTGAACAATAGGTACCTATATTTCAAGGGGGGAGGGGGGGGGGGGGCAAATCTAAAGCCCTGCATTATTCTGCAGCATAGGAACATACAATAGCAAATGGACTGAATCCTCGATACCGACTACTAGGGATGACTTAAAGTACACTGATCTGAAAATACACACTCGTATTGTATCCTCTATTCTGCTGGTCAGTGTTGGATTGTGCGTATGTCTACTAATAGATAGCATTGATCTCTCTCTCTCAGAACGTTCATCGATATGCGAAGACCGCTAAATGCACTAAAGATGTCAGGAGAGATGTCTATTGTGGGATTATTGTCAGTATATTGTTTACGGGACTAACAGCGACTCTATTTCGTACAAGGTATGAAAGACGCGATATCCAGCGACTCCTAATGTCAACAAAGGAGAAGAATGTTGGCCAGTTCTATTCATTATTTTGATTTTTATATATCTGCCAATCATCTGCGGTGAAATCAAATATGTGTAAACGAAGCCCATATATAACTCGGCTAATTTGAGATTCCTGTGTTCTATTCATAATACATTGCATTACATACATTGCGTGCATGCACTTGACTGATACAGATTTTACTGGTTACACTTTATTACTGCTAATAGCAAGGATATTGATCCCCGAACACGGTATTATTCAATACAGTAACAATTGTAATGTTATGAAACGTATACTCCTTACGATCCTTGTGACAGACGTTCTATGGTTCAGTTAAGTGCATACATCGTGATAAGAACTGTCAAGGCTAGATACATAGCATCGCGACCGATCTCTTCTTCTAATTATCTACCTCCGGATGATTGCAATAATTTGATTAATTGATGACATTCGCTTGACCATTCTTCGTATGTTGCTGTAAAGCCAGAGATTCCTGGAATTGGACGCCATCCCTTGGGTGCGATTCTCTGACATGATGATTGGCCACTTCTGGTTAGTTTGTGTGTGTTCAACATAGACCACAAAACACGCAGATGAGTAATCCCGTGACCTCTTTAAGACCTTTCTAAGCCGTATTAGTTGTTTCATTTCCTGGGTCCAGTTGCACGACACTATTGTAGCGCTACAATAGTTGTAAATCCAATTGAAATTGGGTTGCACGAAGCACTTATAGACTATCTGAATACCACAGCGCTACAACTATGGTAACGGGAGATTAAATCCCTACAACGGCAGATTAAATCCCTACAACTATTGTAGCCTACAAGACCGTTGTGCAACTGGACCCTGGCCATCATTGAGCGAGTGACACAGATCATCATCCGTAGAAAGACCTTCCCATGATCTTGGGTAAGATAATATAGGAATTTGAAGAGGTTGGTGTGAATTGTTATTGACACAATAAAAGCATTGAATATTGAGGTAGCTCTCTGAAAGGGGCATAGTGTATGGAATTATTTACATGTGGACCACATGACATCTATTAGACATATTTCTGTTGACGTATAAGGAGAACCATGCAATTATCTGGGACCTCCCCTAATATAAGCACACAAATTTAGCGACATACACGTTGGCACGTTGCCATGATCTCAGTTTGAGAGTGGTATAACATATTGGCTTCGGTGTAGATTTGTATACCTACCAGTTATCATGATTATAATGTGTAGGCATACAGTTTAGTGGTATGTGAATAGATTGTGTACGTAATGCGTATAGTACACTACATTTTGCGGAAGACTAAATTATTTACCAGACACATATGATTGTTTCAGTTTTACTCTATTTCGAGAACAACACTTATACATAGTATACAAGTGTACAAGAATGTGATCACATCTTTAAACATAGTTTAGAAGTGTACACGAATGCGATCACTTCTTTAAACATAGTACCGGGAATACAAGTGTACAAGAATGTAATCACTTCTTTAAACATAGTATAAAAGTGTATAAGAATGTGATCACTTCTTTAAACATAGTTTACAAGTGTACACGAATGTGATCACTTCTTTAAACATAGTCTAGTATACAAGTGTACAAGAATGTGATCACTTCTTTAAACATAGTCTAGTATACAAGTGTACAAGAATGTGATCACTTCTTTAAAAATAGTATACAAGTGTACAAGAATGATCACTTCTTTAAACATAGTATACAAATGTACAAGAATGTGATCACTTTTTTAAAACACAGTATACAAGTGTACAAGAATGCGATCACTTATTTAAACATGGCATATAAGTGTACAAGAATGTGATCACTTCTTTAAACATAATATACAAGTGTACAAGAATGTGATCACTTCTTTAAACATAGTATACAAGTGTACAAGAATGTGATCACTTCTTTCTTTAAACAATTATTTTGTTCTGAACATCGTGCACAGCATTATGGTTTTATAGAATTGTACCATGGAATAATGTAATATGTTATGACCATGCCACGGTTTGCATAGCCATATACAAATATCGATTTACAGTCGCCATCCAGACATATCAGGATTGCGAATTGCCCTCACTTTACTGATTCATCAATCGTAATGTGTCATTTAACCGGAATGGAATCATGGGTCGGAGTAACCTACTTAATTATGCTTGATATTGTCACTGCTTCATGGACACATTCCAGTGTTATGCCTCGCATGGTTCAATGACTCGGTTACCTTTATTCACCTGCGTCATTAATCACTTCCTGGTGCTATGTATGTCCCACTTATTGGCGTGAAATACTAGGATATTGATATATACAAACGCTGACTCGGCGACTATTGCTACTTTATTCGACTCATGCCTTCATAAGAAATACTCGTTTTCAGTTTAGCAGGGTTCGATATTATAATGCTATGACATTTATCAGCACAGCGCCCCCTCACCTTGTAAACACTATATTAGTTTTATATAAATATGCTTCAATTTGGATGTCAATTTTGAAATGTGTTTGTCTGTTTATATCAATACTGCATCGACATATCACTTGTTTATTTAACACGCGCCGATACCAGAATCAATGACAAAGATCTAAAGTACAATTCATAATTAACTAAGTTCATTATTCGGAGTCTCTGTCGTTAATGCTCAGGGCCGATTACAATTTACTAGTGTGGCATGGAGTCTATTGAATCCAGATATAATGCTACAGGTGGGGAGCCAACAGAAAGAAACAAATAGGTCCTGAAATGGTTCATGATCATGATACCTGTGCAAATAATAGCAAGGTATCGATCTGCGTCCAGTAATGCCAGGATAACGACCACCACTTCTGAGCCTTTCAGAGGAGATCGGTCAAATTAACGATGATGAGTGTTGGCCGTCAGAACGTGACTAGAACCTCAGGCCGTATCAGCTGGGAATTAACTAGGAATAGAGTAAACAATACGAAATATCCTTTATATCGAAGTCATCCAAATTTAAAGCAAAGTGTGTAAAACATCAAAGTCAAGATGTTTGAAGCGCAGTATATGATCAGTACCGGCGAGTCTGGTGTCATCATCCTCAGTAACATCATCAGCATCTAGCAGCAGCAGCATCAATAGCAGCAGTAGCAGTAGCAGTAGTAGTAGTAGTAGCAGCAGCAGTAGCAGTAGCAGTAGTAGTAGTGGTAGTAGTAGTAGTATTGGTAGTAGTAGTAGTAGTAGTAGTAGTAGAAGCATCAACAGTAGAATAGTAGTAGTAGTGGTGATGGTGGTTGTGTCTTAGCTTAAGAAAAACATGATATTATAACCATCTAGCTTGCCAGCAGGTTGTTTGTTCATTACCATGAAAAAACGTCGACAGTCATCTGTAACATTTACTTTCATTATTTAAAGTATTTAATGATCACCCGCTGCCATTAGCACCGAGCCGCTATCAACATAATGCCATGTATACGTTCACTTATCACCTTATTGTGGCTTTTCGTAGAATATAATGGGCATGGAACATGTACCAGAAATACCCTAGCCCATTTCTCAGATTATATACAACGCTGCCTGTGATAACATTTTCATGTTCATTACCGTGTACCCCCCCCCCCCCCCCAAAGTTTTTAAATAGGAAATTATATGTTTATTTATAGAAAATGCTATGTTTAATTGAATGACAAATATTGATAAATATGTCTCAATGATCATAATTAATTTATTACTTGATTTATTTCAGATTCTAGAGTTTAACCAACTGGTTCAGTCACCTAACAGAATCACAGTTCAATCAGTCGTCCAGTGGCTGGTGTTGATACAGTCACTGACGTTGCCACATGCCCTGTGGCTGCTCAGTAAGCGCTATCGGCATGCACTTGTCTACACGTGGAAAGTCTACTTTCTGCGAGATTCAGCTGCGGAAGAAGAAGGTAATCCAGTAGTGATTCGGTCAATCCTGGCGCTTGACTATAACGAGTATAACTACACTGATCTTGCCACCGACGTAACCATGATATGGTGACGGACCTATAATAGACTCTCGAAACCTCTGGATGAAAGGACAGATTTATGCTCATTAATTTAATTAAAATACCTTAATTGAATATAATATTACAAATGTAATATGACAATTAATAGCATATTTTTAATGTATAATGATCCAAGATGCTCTAAATTCTAGTGTCCATCAATTCTAAGCATTATCACATATTGTAGTGTAGTGTTAAAATAAATAGGCCTACATAGTTTATACGGTAGGAAACAACTAAGGCATATCCCAGTCATCACATTCATCTTATCCGTATCTCAAAGAAAAAAAATAGTTCACCATTACTGAGTGTATTTGCAAAATGTATACGAACCGATTATCTATATTGCTTTCGTTAATTGCTACTAAATGGTTTTATTTATATAGTCGAATTTCTCCAATTAGAATAGTAACTTATTCTTTTCTAGCACTGAATATGTAGGACGTTGTTGTAGTGTACAGCTTATATCATGAAGATGGTTCCTTAATTAGATATTATCTAGTCATGTTCAGATGCCAATAACATAATGGTATTTACGCTAAAACTTCAGAAAATTATGAAATCATTTATGTATAACACGCCCTAAACTTGGTTATGTACAACATAAAATAGTACAGATAAGCTGATGATAATTATTTAATTCGACCTAACCTATGACATATGAACTGCCTGTGGTACTCCCTGCAGCAGACGAGTTCAACCTCCGTCACACACTCTGGCCACAATCGGCCATTCACAGACGGGGAGTCTGGAAACGAAGTGAGTCGCCCGCTAAATTTGAAACAATGTCGGACACCAACGTATTTCACACTACGTCACTAGAAATCACTCTGTGATGGGTTATATGACGTATATGCATTCTATAAAACGACACCTCACTTGTAATACGTCTATAAATCAACACTTCACTTTCAATTGATTCTATTCACACGCCCGCGTTTTCTAATATTATAGTGAGTCTCTATCTTCGTATGTTTGTATGTCACGTGACACATTTGGTTGCATTGTGTAGCGCATGTATAGTGTCAACAACGATCGCAGTGTAATTGCATGGAATGGACAACCATGCATAGTTTCTACCATCACAGACCAACACGTTGTAATGGTAGGGACTGAATTGTGATTCGTAAACTATGTATGACTAAGTCGTCATACACGCATCTCGAGGTGGACATTTTGAACACAGTTTCAAATCTTCAAAACAAAAACAAAATAGTTTAATACAATGGCGTTATGCTTTGGTTGACTCGTTCTATTATATAGTGTACAATAAATGTCCATAGCCTATCAATACAACTATGACCGGCTGATCGACACAATTACCATTGTCATTTATAGTTAATGTGTATGGTTCTCGTATTACAACACTCGTTTATCCGCTGCCCTGGTTATCCGGACATAGTTCATTAAAGTTTAACAATCATGGTCAGGGCACCGTGTACACGAATCCTCCTGGGATTCGTAATACGAATTAACCCAGGTAACGCGTGGTTTAGTTTCTAATTGTCAAAAAAAAACATGTTTATTTAATTCATCCTCGGAAGTGACAATCCAATGTCATTGCACATTTGAGTGTATACTAGCATGATGATATTGAATAATTTACTCAATCAATAATCATTCAAAATTGCTGAAGTATATTAAAAGTATACAAATCTTCTTTAAATGCATGCTTTTATTCTTGCAAGTACCAATGCATTTATTTCAAACACTAACCAAACACTGTATGTAGCATCAGAGCATCAACAGAGGGTGTCTTGTGTTGTAGTGATTACACTATATCGGCAACGTTTGCCGTGCAATGACTTTTAGTAGCCAGGCTTAGCAGTGGTATCGTGTATTTACTGTCGAAAAAAAGTAAACGTGAGAAATAAACACACATACTCTGTGAAGAGGTCTGTCTGCGCATGTTTAGGCAGTGTTTCGTGTATCTGTCTATATTTTAACAGATTCGCCGTTGTTTAACTAGCCTATCAGCATATAGAATAGTCAAGTGCACCTATTTGTGAGGCTTTTGAAGAAATAGGCAACTTTTGCCTAAATGGTTCTTGATTCGATGTCGGTACTGACAACAACAAAAAACAGACAGGATAAACAACAGCGTCCCGTTCCACAGAACAATCGTAGCGAAAACGTGGAGTTACGACCTCGTAGCGCTACGAGTGTTCTGTCGGACGGGGGTCGCATGTACTTGTACGTAGATAAAGGGTCATTTCTAATTATTTTTTATCTGTATAACATCACCGTCAATGTATTGAACGTGACAAACAAATATTTTATTTTACAGTATATCACAACTGTGCTGATGAAAGACTTTTCAAACAAATAGTATTTGTATTTTAGAAAATATTATTGCTCAACTAATGATCTGTACCAACGTAATGTGTGAATGCAATGGTTATCACTTTTACTCTACTTTGCATCATACTAACTTGCCACGTAGTAAACAAATGTCAAAGTTGTATGGCGCATGATCGTGATAGTTGTTAGGAAATAAGTACTTTTACTACTTGCACCAAACAACCAGCAAGATTCCTGTCCAGAACTGAATCATGAATGATATATTTATAGTAATTAATTCATCTGGGTAAATCAGTAAATCTTACCTACATTATATATTTTAATCCATATTGGGCATACTGATAAATATAATCTTTAGTAAAATTTCGTGTTTAAAATCCCATTTAAGGAAACATACTATTATGCAAAGTAGTACAAGTAGGAATATGGATTTAGTCAGTGTTGTATTTGTTATTGCATATTCTTCCATGTTCTGCACGTGTATAACACTCGGCCTTGTGATATTTCAGATCCTTCCTCCTGCACGTTGCAGTCCTACACCAGGAAGTGTCGAGATGTTGACGGCCAGAGAGCGGGAGTGGCGGGGAGAGTGGGCGGCAGACCAGCATCTGTGGCCTCCAGAGCGTCCACTGCCACTCACCTGACCAATGGTCAAGTAGTCAGAGCCAACGGCAGCGTCTTCAGGGGCGCCTCTAACCACGTCAACGATGTCAGCAATGGCTTCATGGTGGAGATTAGCACGACTGATCTCGATGACGGCATGGCAGTCATGTCCAATAATAACCAGAAGATTGATGAGGAAAGACGGTTGGATGAGACTATGGAGAGTAGCATACACAGTTCTGACCCTACCAGTCCCAGTAAGTCGGTGTTATCTACTCCAGATCGGGGAAACGATTTGAGGCGAAGTACTTCCGGTTCTTCTAGGATGGAATGGAAAGAACAGATGAGGAAGAAACATCTTCCCACTATTTTTGTCAATGAAGCGTTTGATGCTGACGATGTCCCTGAAACCAAGGCTGTCACGTCGACGAGGACAGTGACGAAACAGAAGCGCATCACCGGAAGTGACGTGCCGTTGTATTACATGTCCAGTGATTACCACCACGACAACCTCGTGGAGGCCATGCCACGTTTGCGTCATCAGGAGAGCGAGAGCGAGGGCGCTAGTAACACCTATGACGAGGATGACATCGACAGTATACTTGGTCCTGGACATTCTGCAGATCCAAACACTAGTATGTCGAGAGACATGGACGAAGCTTTCAACGAGGCTCTCATTGAAGTCAACTCGGAGTTCGTGAAACTAGAAGGCATTCCACCTTCAGGGGAGAGCAACGATGACGCTGCGAATGAGGACTTGGTGGACCTGACTGAGATTCCAACAGATACGGAGGACAGGGAAGCAGAATTTGCTGGTTCTCCGAGGAGTGTGCAGTCAGTGATACTAGAACCATATGAGGAGGAGAGGCGACGGCCTTGGATGGTCGAGGAAGACCTGTCTCCCCGACTGGAATCAATCCCCCAGGTAGGATCAACTGATAGTGATGGTACTTCAACAACTCAATCGACTGATGTCCAATTTGACACTGACATTGATCGAGGATTTGAAGAAGCGTTAGCGTACAACTACGCGCCTGGGTACGCCCCGGGCGGTCTAGGGTTGTGTTTCGAATCCATCAAAGAAGAGCCTGGGGAGTCTTTCAATGATTCCAATGTGATCAAATCAGAAACGTCCCAAGATACCGTGTTCAAAACTCACGCTGTTGTGTCTTCGCGTTCTTCTTCCAGGGCTAGTTCTCTGTCTGACCGACCTACCCTAGATGACAGCCGATCGGATAGTGTGCCACTCGCTCAGCCCATAGCCGAAGAAGGTTCAGAAGATGAACTGGGCGAGTACGAGAAGAACTATAAGGGTCCACTGACAAGCTTTGGACGATATTACAACAACGCTCCTTCAGACAACACTGCACCGTTCAGGACGTTTGGTTATTCTGAAGAAGGTCCACCTGCTTCACCGAGATGCTTTGACACGGAGCAGTCGCATCATGGTTTGAATAGTTGTGGAAATAGTCAGTTCGGATACCAGGAACACCTGAAGCCTGTGGAGCACATAGATCACGATGACTCTTTCTACACGGACGGAGGAGGTGCTTCAGAGCAGACGTTCGAATACTCGGACACGAATGGACACAACGGGACAGACGACCAGACGTATTACTTTGACGGCAAGGACGGGGCGTGGTCAAACCTGGACTCGGATACTGTTCCTGGGTTGAATAAAGGAATACAGAGTCTTGGGCCATGGCCAGAGAACGAAGAAGACATTAACGATATTGATTTATCTTTTGATTCCGACTTCTCTGAAGTGTCGACCTCGAACAGTCAGTCAGAACCTAGTAAACCCCAGATTAATGGGTTTGTATCATCTGGAGTGGTAACTAGTCATAGAGGGGAGAAGATAAACGAAACTCAGGATGATAGGCCGGCTGCTTTCTTTTGAACATATAAAGTAGTGACGTCATGTACTGGAGCACTTCCAACGATAGTTTGCTTTAAATATGATCATGTGAATAAAATCAAAAGGACCATCTGTATCTACTCGTATTCTAAGTGTCTAGAGTTGTACATTGTGAATTATGTTCGTTCATGTTCATAGAATACTTGAATACAGCATCACTTTCTGTTTGAATGTGGGTTTTCAGTACTCGATTCACTAGTAACGTCTCTCCGTCCATTGTCTTATATTAATGTGAATCGTATGTCAGCGAATGTACAGCGAGATGGCAGTTCGTCAGTGCAAGTAAACTATTATTTATATTTATATATATATATATATATATGAAGGTCAGTTTGTTTGAGATGGTAAAACTTTCAAATGAATCGGTAATAAGTCATTGTAAATTCAGTGTATGATTTCTGGTTATTATTAATGGCATACAATCACAGATTAAGTGGTCGTTTTGGACTGAAATGGAGTTTTAAATGCAAAGTATATTCACTTAGCATATGTATTGTGGCTGTTGTACCTCAAAAATGTTCTTCCTTGCTCAATTTAAGCAGTAACATGGTTCACTATATCGGTAATTAGCGAAGGTTATAATCCGAATTTATCGGCGAAAAATGGAAACTCAATGTAATTACGTGGTACAAAGATCAACTCATTAACTCTAAATGAACTGTTTACATTTGAACCAAATCTATCGTCCATTTTACTGAAGAATTTAGAAGCTCGAATGAAAATTTTACATTTGTTGCGTGTGACTAAAAATACAATAAAATATCCAAATATTGATAACCAGTGGGACATTCGGAAAATGTAGCTTGTTGTGTAGATAAAGCAAATGAACATACATGTAAAAAAAATACACTTGACAATGAAATATGTAAACAAACCGTGATTGTATGCCTTTAAAATAATTTCATTTGTAATCTATGATTAATTAAGGTCAAATTAGAAGCACTATTTTGTTGTAGTTATGTAACTACAATAAACACTGCTTCTTATTTGACCTTAATGAATACTGATGCAACTATACATCGTTACTGTGAAGTCTAAATTATGCAGTCACATTTTGTGAACTGCCCGTGTTTTAATGAAGTGTGCACCAGGCAATATCAGTAAAGTTCAGGAAGAAGTTTGAGCAAATTAAACAGTTTGTCAGCAGTCGTCAACATTAAAATCATTATCGATAATCCCCTGTTTGTCTTCATGAACCATCTACCATGATACAGTTATACATATCAGGGTAATCAATTTCATATGTATTCACGTCTATCAATTATTTGCACAACAATTTAGACGATATTATATTATTTGAACATGGTCTAAACAAAGGGTGAATTATTAATAGCATTAATTAAAGTGTCTACTTCACCACCCGTACGTAACGTTAAGTTCACTACGCAGGAAACGACTGTCGTTGGCGCAGATCTAACATCGTAAATATTTAAAGAAATTAAATGAACAGAATCAGTGTTAACTGAATTACACGTGAAGTAAAATTAGTGTTAGTGTTCAAGTTTAAAGGTAAGTCAGCAGATAGGGACACAATATGGAGTATTATTCTTATAACAATATACGTTTCC
The DNA here is from genome assembly GCA_032361225.1 of Lepetodrilus schrolli. Taxonomy (NCBI): domain Eukaryota; kingdom Metazoa; phylum Mollusca; class Gastropoda; order Lepetellida; family Lepetodrilidae; genus Lepetodrilus; species Lepetodrilus schrolli. The sequence goes on along the minus strand of JAUTBT010084815.1, from coordinate 18,035 downwards.
AGGTAGATGTATTACTGGCATCAGTAGTAACTTGCCAATAGGTTCCCTCACCGTCGTATGGTTTATATAAATCACCAAGGATATAACATGCATGCCAAATGTTAACTTGTATTTTATTGAATAAATTATATTATCAGACCCGTGTTGCATGTATATATGGATATGACATTTATATTACATGATGGCAGTACAACAGAAGACACGACTGTCACATTGACAACATATCTGACCCGACAATGTTGTGTTCCATGGACCGACACAAGGCAAACATTGCTGTTTGTGTCTACAGACATTTAAATTATTCATACAACACTAGTATGACGTGTTTTCTTGGTAGGCTTATGTACTAAAATTGTCTAATAATTTACAACCCTGAGAGTATTGCCTACATTCGATATCACCATTGACTATGTAAAATAACATTAATAAGGTATATGTTCGAAATATATATACTAAAGATCAATAGAAAGTACACCGATCAATAATTACGAATAAAAGTAACAAAATAGATGTTACGTAGTACTTGATGAGATATAGGGCATAGTAACGTTTGTGAAGTTATGATTATATATGTGATGCTAAACGCAATATCGAACGTTAATGGAGTTGCTTGAAGTGTTCGACGGGGACTGGTTCCTGTAGTATGGAGTCTACGTGACACTGTGACTAATACGACGATCCTGCAGATGACGTCACAGTTAGGAGCATCTGTTACATAAGTGCACAGTTCCAAGGTGGCGGTCTTCCCAGGAGACTGTAACCTTCGGAAAACCACTCCGAGGACTGTTCATGGCGACACCAGTATGCCTTATTGTTTTGTGCCAGCAAACGTAGCAATTATTGCACGAGCTTGTATAATTCCAACGTCGCGTTGTCGCACTTGTTGAGTAAAACGTTGCATTTTAAAGTATATTAGTTTGCAACTGAACTGCATGTTTTCACAGAGAAGTGATTGAATAACCGTGGTGACTGTGAACTGCACGATGCTCGTGTTTTACGAAACACGCACACAATTCATAATAAATGCATTTGTAGCGAATATTCTTGTGGTAATACTGTATTTTTCAACAATTATGATTCACTTGATCATAAACACTATCTCTATAGAAACATACAGTGTTTAATTAAATTAGGCATTTCGATTTTGGCATATTTCGATCGATGTAATTTCTTTTGATCATGATACATGTAGTTAGATCTAATGACCGAGTTTTACGCATTGTGCTACTGTATTTGAGATATCTCGGCGACTTGTTATGGTGCGAGAACCTCGACAAATATTTCAGTAGGAACTATACTTAGAGACGCTGCAAAACTGTTAAATCTAGGATTCAACCTCATCAAAATCAGATACGAAACTGACGCTCAGATATTTGGACACTCGCTCGTTCTGCCAACGAATGTCCAAATGATCTGATTTGAATTAGATCGAGAAGGATTTGCACTCTCATCAAATTTGTGCTCATAGTTTTGAGAAATTATGTTGCCGTTTCTGGCAGCTTTTATTTTCTGGAGACTTGTGGAATTAGGGCCTACACACATCCCACTGAATATAACCTATAAAGAGAATTACGTGTACATATCCCACTGAAAATAACATAATTACACATATCCAACTGAATACAACAGAAGTAACTTGAGTTCTCGTTTACATTGCCAATATCGTATTAATAAAATGACATGTACACTAATCCATCTTCACTTGGCAAAGACATACACACAACATGCTAAAATTATGGTGGCCATCAAAACAGAAAATATCCCATGTAATTATGACAAGTCTTGATAGAAATATGTTTGTTTTATTTCAAATTTTGATAAACAATATTCATTCATTTGAAATTGCCCTCCAAAACAAATAATCCAAAACATGACAGGAAACAATGCAAGTCAATATTGTTCAGTCAATGCAAATTCAATATCCACAATTCATCCATTGCAATGCCAATCTTATATAATAAATAACTATTTCTTGGCATATCATTCACAGTTTTGTTTCAAAAGCAAAATTTCATTTGTGGAACTAGGGATTCCTATACAGTTACCAGAAAGTTTAAATATCCAAGATGGAGGATTCCAATGGTAGCAAATTTCTTTCTTGTTCTCACTTGCATTGCAACCTTACAAAACATTATGGTTAAAATATATTGCGCAATACTAGATACTATACAATCTATTCACATAGACAATAGTAAAACTTTCATTTAAGAATTTCTTTCAAAGTTTGAACATGACTGAATATATGACTGACACTGCCTGTTCTTAAAAAAAAAGTAAATATCAAATAATTATTTCATATATAACCTATTTACGGGCAGTGAAAATAACCATATATCACAATATTTGCTTTAGCGATATATAACTGGGCCACACAATACTAAACTAAGCACTATATTTTTAAAAAGCATACCATATTTGATATAACAAATGATAAACCTCATTGGTAGGCAATTAGAACTTCGAATCATGTCCGAAATAACTTTAAGATGTTACAGAAAAAAATCTATTCAAAGCATATTATGCAATGTATATTAGTCAGCACTTTTAACATAAATAATATAAATTTTTCGTTCTCAAGACTAAAACTAAAAAGTATATCAATAAATCTAAGATGTTCTGGGTACAATGTTGACTGTTAGTCAAATCTTTAATAATTCCAGGCAAGCTAAACCCTATTATGTCAAATATGGTTCAGAACTATGTTACACAATGATGTTACACAAGTACATATATTACACAATTACTGTACACGATGTTGCTACAAAATACTACAGCATACACTAGATACATCTCCATTCTACAGCACACATCTCAAAATACATTCTCACAAAGTCACACCACATATTGATCGTCATTAAATCTCAATTCATTAAAAAGTTTTACAAATTTATTGTAATATCAATTACACAAGAAAAAGATCATGATTCGTACAAAAACAAATACTGGCATATTTCATTTATGTGAGTATGTATGTCATTTATATGAGTATGTATGTGAGTATGTATGTCATTTATGTGAGTATGTATGTGAGTATGTATGTATTTATGTGAGTATGTATGTCATTTATGTGAGTATGTATGTGAGTATGTATGTAATTTATGTGAATATGTACCATTGAGCAAAGAATGTCTAAAAGAGCCGCACAACCATCTTACAAATATTTGTGACTGTGTTAACAAATGGATTACAATACATAATAATGAAGAGATTGATACATAATAATGAAAGAGATTGACACATAATAATGAAGAGATTGACACAAATGAAAAGGTAAACATAACATTTGGTGAGACAACAATATAAGATGGATTTAGATTTGCTTGAGAAACAGCATATAGAAATTAGCTACATAATACTAGTACATGCCAAATGTAAAATGGATAATTTTGAGTACACAATTTCAACCAAATAATTCAGTGGTCAAAATATTGTGGAAAAATTAATGATCACTGCATTTACAATCAGACTGTCCTTGGATAATGTCATTATGTTCTGTATTGTGCATGAAATATGTGCAACTCAAATAGAAACCAAAAATATATTTTTTAACACAAATATTAAACTGCTATTGCAACAATAGAGGGAGATTATATCCACCCATTGAGCACCAGACTGTAAAAAATCAAATTGGCCACACATCTGTAAATGCTGTCATGATCTTGGCTAAATACAGTTAGTCTGTGACAAATGACATGGAAGTGAGGGACTGACCTCTTTAAAGGCATACAATCACAGTTAGTTGACATATGTTATGGTCAAACATATTCATACATGAAAGTATGTACATTTGATTTGTCTACACAAGTATATTGGGCAACATTTTATGTATCTTAAGTCTCAGGACAATAAATACAAACATCTTCATCAAGCCACTAAATTAAAACGAAACACAAGGCAAATTTAGATGTTTCCACATTACACAGAGTCATATGACTGAGTCTGAGTAATGTCCCCTTATTGCATTTTTTGCAACATTATGACCATATTATTGTTTTTAATGGAAGTTTACACTGGCAATTCAAGCAAAGTTCTATATTGGGGAGGTGTATGTACTAGGCACCCTGTACATACCTGGTTACTTTACAATTAGTTTACTGGTTAATGAAAAATAGATGCACTTGTAAAAAATATGGTAAATATTACTTAGACAATCATTATCGTCACTCATTTCAAAATGAATAACTTACAAAAATTAATCTGTGGGGTTCCTGAGAATGAGGCACTGAAGTTGAATCCCTTGTTTTCACCAGCTACTTGTTGGGGAGATGGGCGTGCAGTGGAAATGAGTCTACCATACAGTCGTGAAAAGGTTTTTGGAAGTACAAACATGTCAAGTGAACGTACTTTGCGGTTGTAGATAAGCACTAGTCCAAAACAAACATAAGTAGCTGTGATTGTGTGCCTTTAAATATCTGTGATTGTATGCCTTTAAATATCTGTGATTGTATGTCTTTAAACCTATGACATGCCATTGATGCATACACCAACACAGTAACATTGCAAATACAAAATTTCTCTCCCTTCATTCACACATAAAAACCTGCTTCTCGTATAATCTCTAGGTCTACAATAAACCCACCACAATGGACCATGATCTCTTTACTCTCTACTGATGTGCACATCAAGATATTTTACCAACATGACTCACAAATTGCTATGATTAATATTGGAACCCAGTGAGCATATTTACAAACTTTATACATCACAGTGAACATCCACTGCAGCAGCGACACGGAGGAACTACTGAGTACAAGGATACCATTCTGTGAATACACATAGATTCTGGATAGATGTGCAAAATAAACACAATTTCATTACACAGACAAGAATACAGGATAAGAGTTAGTGAATTATTGTTTTACGCCACAGCAGGAATCTTTCACACATACGCAATGAAACAGGATTATAGAAGGTTGGGCTATTCAGTGGTAAATTTTAAAAAGTTTGTGGAGAAGACTTTGAAATATCTATCAATCAACTATCTTTGATAGAGCATTCTATGGAGACTGGTTTGGCTTTCATTGAATTACGGTTAATGCAGATTTCCAAAGCATTTCAGTAATCTCATGGCAATCTCCTTGCTTGTGAATGGAGGAGAGCCTGAAACAATATCACAAGCCATCAACATGATTATGCAGTTTAACGTCGCTGCAGGAAGCTTTCACCCATTTGCGACGAAGCCATCAACACCAGCTGGGCATTGTTGTGAGGTAGTACAGTAGCACTTGAAGTGGAATGGAAAGTAAGTGCATGAACTTTTAGATAGTATGCTTAGTTCTATAAGCAAACATCACATCTCCATACCATGCTACATAAACTTGAAGATGACATTGTCACCTCTGGACATGCCAGTTTCATACGCTCCAGGGATAGTTGTTACCAGTCAGTTCATCATCAGCCATGATAAATTGATATAAACAGAACGGAAAGGGACACAACTGCTACATAAACTAAATTCAATAGAGTTAAAATTGTTTATAATTGGCAGTCACACATACACATATATCAGTAATAAAATATACATATAATTTGTATATATGTTCACATTATCATATCTACTGTTTCCTGGAGATATTCAAGCAACACAACTTCAAACAAGACTGTCATCATCTTCTGACTGCTCGTCTGCGCGCTCGAGGGGCAGTCACTCTGGATTTGGGTGGCACTCCCTGCCCTCCAGCAGTGAACATGTTGGGAGTGCCGAAAGCTGGTGCAGCAGATGGTCCAGCAGACATACCAGGAGTGCCTTGAACAGCGGGGAACAGAGATGAACATACCAGGGCACCAATACAGAGGAAATAATACAGAAGAAGGTGCATGTACTAGGCAGCCTGTACATACCTGGTTACTTTACAAGTAGTTTACTGGTTAATGAAAAATAGATGCACTTGTAAAAAAAAGAACTGGCTAAATATTACTTAGACAATCATTATCATCACTCATTTCAAAATGGATAACTTACCAAAATTCATCTGTGGGGTTCCTGAGAATGAGGCATTGAAGTTGAATCCCTTGTTTTCACCAGCTACTTGTTGAGATGATTGTCCAAACTGAAATGTTCCAGCAGTGCTATTTTGCTGACTGCCTGCAGAAAATGAATTTGCCGATGCACCAAAATTGAAACCAGTTTGAGCTGTAGGAGTTCCGAACACGCTAGTCTGTTTTTGATCTTTACCACTGGCTGTGGGTGTTCCAAACGTCGGAGTTGCAACACCCGTCTTGGTACTTGATGCTCCAAAATTTGGCTGGGGCAAACCACCTGTGTTGCCAAATGAGAAGGAACTGGCAGCAGTGGTGGTTGTTGGCTTGGCACCAAACACTGGGGCAGCTGTTCCTGTTGAGGATCCAAAACCAGGAACACTTCCTGTACCTGTTCCAAAAGCAGTGGGGGCTGAGTCAGTTCCAGATACAAAGGCATTGGCTGATGCAGTCCCAAAGCCTGATGTTGTTCCAGTGCTGGTGCCAAAGGAAGGTGGTCCTGCTGTGGAGCCAAACGTCGGCGCTGTGCCTTTACTAGTGCCAAATGTTTGAGCCGAACCTGTGCTCGCTCCAAAGGTTGGCATTGTTCCTGTGCTCAAGCCAAAAGTTGGCGGTGTGCCAGTACTCATTCCAAAGGGTGATGCCGTGCCAGTACCAGTGCCAAAGGTTTGTGCTGGCTTTCCTGAAGCTGTTCCTACAGTTCCAACACCAAACATACTGGCAGCTGTTGTTGTCTGTGTTTGACTAGATCCAAAATTCAACCCATGGCTCTGTGTTACTCCTGAAGACGTTGCTTGTCCAAACATATCTGAAGTCATGGCAGGAGAAGCTGCATTGCTTTGTCCAAACTGAAAGTTTCCTGCAGCAGCTGTTGCCATTCCAGTCTGTCCCAACACTACAGAAGAAGGAGCTGTTGTCACACTACCTTGACCAAACGTAAAACCACCGGGGGCATTATTCGTGTTACTACATTGTCCAAATTGGAAACTGGATCCGGTACTCGAGGCTTGAGTTGTAGCTCCAAACAAGTTCTTTGCAGGAGTATTACCACCAGACGGTCCTGTTGTCTGTATGTTGGAACCAGCAGGAAAGCCAGTAGCTAGATTGAGAGGCTGAGAAGAAGCAGGATTTGTAGCCAAAGTTGTAGGCTGCTGATTCATGGAAAAATTACCAGCAGACATCAAACCTGTTGCAGTTGTCAAGCCTGCAGATGTTGTCTGAACCATGCTTTGCGCCTGACCCAAACTGAAGCCGGTAGCTCCTGATGAGAATCCAGCTGCAGGTTTCGGGGTACTGGTGGAGAGCGGGTTAACACCTAAGCCTTGACTCTTGGTTGTAGCTGGTGCAGTACTGCTAGTGGAAACTGACATACTCCCAGCTGGATGTAGTGCTACAAACTGTCCTGCAGAACTGGCAGTGGCAGTGGTCTGGTTAATACCTAGTCCCAATGAGGTGATCTGGGTTTCTGATTTAGTAGGAGCGGACAGACCTGCCAGCCCAGTGGCAGCTGTGCTGGAGACAGAAGGAAAGATGGGGTTGAAGCTGGTTGGGGAGGTAGAGGACACTGGTGTAGAGACTGAGGGTGTTGTGTTGGTGGACTGTCCCACTCCAGATGTACTGAACATCGGCTTGAACGTGTACAGAGGTGGACCTGAAGATTCCGTCACAGAAGAAGTAGAAACAGATTTGGATGAATTCCCAGCTACAAACTGTCCTGCAGAACTGGCAGTGGCAGTGGTCTGGTTAATACCCAGTCCCAATGAGGTGATCTGGGTTTCTGATTTAGTAGTAGGAGCGGACAGACCTGCCAGCCCAGTGGCAGCTCCTAGGGTTGCTGCTCCTAGGGTTGCAGATGTGCTGGAGACAGGAGGAAAGATGGGGTCGAAGCTGGTTGGGGAGGTAGAAGACACTGATGCAGATACTGAGGGTGTTGTGTTGGTGGACTGTCCCACTCCAGATGTACTGAGTATCGGCTTGAACGTGTACGGAGGTGGACCTGAAGATGCCGTCACAGAAGAAGTAGAAACAGATTTGGATGAATTCCCAGTTGTTGTCAGGTGGGGAGTCGAGGTGCTAAGTGTGAAAGCTGGAGTAGACGTTGGTGAAGGTACGGAGGATGTCAACGGCGATGTGATGGAGGTGGTGAGGCCCAGGATCTGAGTGGACACTAGGGAGGGCTTGGAAGAGGAACTGGTAGAAAGTAGTGAGGGTGCACTGCTGTTCACTGTACTTGTGGTCGAGATGATGGACGTGAAGGTACTGCTCTGCGAGTTCAGAGTCTTGGTAGAGGTTGAGAGTCCACCTGAAAACATACAAATAACATCAAATCACAGCTCAGCTTATCTATGAATTCTTCGTGGAGTTTTCAAGACAGAAATGTTGAGACAAGCAGCATGAATAATGCCTTGATCAGTTGTACCTTGTGACGGTGACAACTTCTTATTATCAAATTTGATCAGGCTAAAATTGGCACTCACAATCCTCAATGAATCACAGTTCCATCACCATTTTACAGTAGTAATACTGACCTAGCTTGCTGCCTTGCTTAATATTAGTCTCCACATCTTCTAACAAGTCCTTCACACGCTGCTGCTCTGCCTCCCTGTCACGTTCATAATCCTCGGCTGTTGCAGACACCCGGGCCATCGGAACCTGAAACAGGTATAACTTGTACTTTAGAAGAATCAGCCTATCACAACACGTCAATATATATTGAGTGAATTATTGTTTTACGTCACAGCGGGAATCTTTCACCCATACGTGATGACTCAATATATTAATACAATTGTATGTAATTGAGGAAGTGATGACTACCTACCCCGGCAAAGGATGTGTTGAGTCCGGGATACAAAGACATGTTTCTACGTCGAGTTGGCCTGGACAGTCCCTCACGTAATACTCGTCTATTTGGAGTTGATGGTCTGGTACTAGACGGTGCTGATTGGTTCTTAGCAGACGATGTGGACATCTGAAACACATAGGTATGTCGTTAAATATGTAAATAAAAGCTTCAAATTGCACTTGTTTCTTTCATGTGTATAATGCAAACATTATTTCATTCATACAAAGGAGGGAACCTGCAGCACCTGTAGTAAGCCAACAAGCACTAGCTGTTATTCAAACACCAAGGAAGGATAAGTGCATTGCACCAGGGATGTGTTCAGGCTGCACTACAATTACTGCATTAGACTACGATACTTTTCTACGAAGTAGTGGTTGGCTGAATGGGTTAGTAGGAATAGCAGGAAATCGGTTTGAGCATGAGTCCAGTCCATTCGCTTCATGCTTTGGGTTTTCCTATATTTTCCTACAAAACAATACGGGGTGCAGACCCGTAGTGATAATTAGTACTACATAGTACTACACATGCTGGCTGAATGGCTTCCGTAGCGCTAAATAGTGCTTTGTAGAGAAAAGTAGTGCAGCCCCAGTCAACATTGCTATCCTATGATGACAATTTCCGAAAGGTTACTGCTGTGGATAGTGATAACCATTGCACTGTGAAGTTGAACGATCTTCCACGGTGACAACAACTAACACACACCCCCAACCCGCCCCCTCCTGTGATGCAAACTAATAAAAAGACAACTTTTCATTACAGAAAAACAATTACATACATAATTATAGCAATTATAAAATACATCTATAGACCGAGACTCACCTTGTCGACATCAGGCGTGTTATCTGCACTACTGTCAATGGACTGGAAATGTTCGGACTGACTTGTAAGCGGCGATTCAACATCAAGACCACTGAATGTCAGAAGTTAAATACTGCATTATTACATATCAATGTTTCTAAATTACGCATATTAGTATGATTAGTTGTTTACCTAGTAACATCTCCTATAGCCTCAATGCTATGATTGACATGAAATTGGAAACCATTATCCAGTGAGATATAACTCAAAACTGAAATTGACATTAACAGAAAATGGTTGCAGATGAATAGATCAGAAAATACCAATATACATAAGTATCAACAAATGGTGGAGGAAACCCGCAACATCTGTAGCGCTGAATGTTGCAGTAAACCTGCAAGCACCAGCTGGTACTGACAGCCAAGGATGATAACTGCATTGCCACAGTACAGACAGCATCCTATCAATATCGCGTCATAAAGGTAACTTTCGCGAACATTGAGCTCCAAGGGCAGGATTTTTCTGAAAGGTAGTTAATCGTGCACATACACGTCTCCATTGTGGAAGGCTGTCCAGTCTGGGGTCGCCCTCTTGTTCTGTGACATATCTACGTCTCTGGGGGAGGCGTTGATCTTTGCCTCGATCCTCTGCAACAGAAAAATATGCAACATTAACAATGGCATTGGTTTAGTAGACACCAGGCCCACACCCACAATAAACTGACCACCCAAGAATAGCTGTTGTTTCCAATACACTCAGAGTTATTCCCCCTTGGTTTTCCATTTGGGAGATTTATTGTTGTCGATTTGGGGTTTAAAGTCACTTTCAAGATTCTTTCACTCTTATCGTGGCTTGCATGCATATGTACTGCTACTAGTCTGTATTTCCACCAGGTTTTTTTTATAGTGCTAGTTCACTGGAATATCATGCCGCAGATAGAGCATGGATACCCCCCTCAGACACAGTATCCAGATTCCGAGCCGACCAGTCCTTGCTTTACCCCTTTAATGCCAAGCAGGGAAACAACAAGCACAATTTTTTAACATCTTTTGGTATGACGCGACCGGCGACCGACGTTCTAACCATTATGCCATATAGGAGGTCTCCATTTATGAGAATACATGAAGCATGATACATAAATTGATTGAATTTGGGGATTAAATTGGCGATTTTATGGATGGAAGCAACAGTTCGGGGGTGATGAAAAGTCAGCATTCCCCAGAAAAACTCCTAGACAGTATATAAAAATTTATCCCTACATACTAATCCCTATTTCTCCTGGCACAGTCACCTCTTTGATGATCATTTTTCTGCTGGAGCTGAGAGAACTGCTGATGGGATTATTACGGTTGTTTTTCTGCCGCTTGGCCATGCTAGTGTCCAGCTCCGAGTCATCGAAGGCCTCTCTACTGGGTGCGGACGGTCGCTTGAGACTAGCTGTGTCCAGCTGCATCAGGACGTTCTTGTCAGACAGGTCTGGCAGGTGGTCAGGCAGTGGAGGCAGAGAGGCAGAGGAAGCTGTTGATTGGCTGCTCTCCTGTCGCCTGGCAACCGAAGTAAATGTGGTCACTCCTCACTCACAATATTGAATTATTTACATTAGCATCTAGTCCTGAAATACAGTGCACTCTGTCACTTCCAGCATCTTTGTACTCGGGGCAATCTGCATATATCTGCATACTTTCAAAGTCCCTGCCAGCGACAATGAATTTAACATTAGGTAATGTTTGAATAAACCGGCATCTCTCTATTCTGTATACCGGCATCACAAAAACAGACCGGATACATTATTCTACTACTAATTTACCTTGTATACACCGACTTAGGACTCAAATTATGAAAAACAATGGCTGCCATTTAGTTGGTGGTCGCAGTCGCGGTACACAGTTGATCAAATGGATTACTACAGGCCTACATGGTATACTCACTGAATCGCTCATCTTTGAGTTAACCGGCTTAATTTCCTGTAATCATTGTGAAAACAGTATTGGCAGCCATTTAATTGGCAGTCCTGATCGCACATCTTTTATTTGAAGATGACTTTAATTACACAGTTGATCAATGGGATTACTATGCATAACTCTTGAGTGACTCTCCTTTGAGTTCAATTTGCCATAGTACATTTAAATACGCATTTGTAGGTATTTTTTTCAAATAGTGCTAGATTGACTATGCTAGCAGCATATGACATAGAGCCAAGTCCATGGCAACACTCTCAAAACCGGCATATTATATTATTATCTTGGTCCCAACGAGTGCCGGTATCGCCAGAGTGCACTATATATTGATAATATTCTCATCTGTTACTCCTTTTTCAACATATAATCTCGAGTACCGAGTAACTCATTGTCTATATATATTATTCTAAAATGTGTGTACAAAGGAGGAACATCTTTACAGTGGCTTCAGCAGCAGACTTTCTACAGTGAAGTTGTTACCTCCTCTTGGCATGTTGTCCTACTTCCTCTGTGGAGGACTCCTCCTGGCCTGCCACAGCAAACGATCGCTTCCTGCGGGACAATACCAGTAACACACGTGTAGATTGAAGAGAGATGGACATATTATAACCACATACAACTGCAGCTACTTAACCCTAATAAAATGAAATACTGTAAATCAGGAAATTCATGCGAGCAGGATATTAATGCGAAAAATGTGATTGGCTTGTGGCCGCATTTAATTCCTACCCATTATGGAAAATAATGAAAGGTAGGTCTGGAGAAAAACATGAATAGAGGCCTGGTCGATCGCATTTAATTGTTGTCGCATTTATGTCTAAAAGCTTGATTTCGCATTAAATTGGTGACGCATTAATTTCCTGATTTACAGTATTACGTGAAAATATATGAATTTGGTTTGTCTACACAGATACTTTATCATTGTCTGCTACTTATTCCTCTATTAGTTATCAAAACATTCATATTAAATTCTTTGACAAGAATAATATACACGATATACCAGTAGATCATGGTGACAATAATACAAAAAAAAGCATACCTGCATTCTCTTAGTGCATTAACCACAGCTTGTGTGTCCACTGACTTAGGCACATTATCAGATCTTTCCTTTAGAGGAGTCAAACTGTAAAAACAATAGGGCTAAAACAACTACCAGAATTTCCTAATCGACTATTTGTTTAGTATAGTCGAGTAGTAGTCGACTACTTGCCTCAAATGTATTTGCTTCTATTCAACATCATACGTTATGTTAATCCATAAAATCAATCATGTGCATAGGCCTAATCATCTCATTTATCTCGCTTGTTGATTATAAAATAAGCTACCCTCTCCCAAATTTCAGGCTTACATGACATATATTTACGTGGCATTAGAAAATTAGCTTCCTCCTGCGTCCAAATCAAAATGCTCACGATGTTCAACAAAGTGAAAGTGCAATGTTGAAGACATTCCTGCACACTAACACATGCATGCTGTCACCGCTTCAAGCGCTGAATTTTGACATTTAAATGCATTGAGCTAAATATGATGTGATTTAACATCTCAATCTAATCGAGTTGAAAGTTCAGCAAATGTTTTACAAATTCTGCCAAAAACTAGTGGAAGTGTGCGTCAACCTAGGCAATGTGGTATACCACACATGCACTTAGCTCACATGTTGGACTACAGATTGTAAACTTTTGAGTATGTATCTACGATCTGATGTTGCGGTTTATAAATGGGTACTGTTAACTGCTGCAGGAAAATAACATATGAAAACGTTATACGCTAAATTTATTTGAACTCAATGTCAACAGCCTGACTAGTTGACTACCTCTCGTAACAGTCGAGTGTCGGTTATCTCAACTAATCGTTGACTACTTTAAAAAAACGATAAACTTATTTGGCATTCAATCGTGAAGAAATGTTGTCATGTTGACTTTGGCTTATTATACAGCTACAAGATGTACTGCAATAAATTCTATTAATTCTAGTCCAATCTGGCAATCACAGAAATCATGATGGGTAATAAAAACAAGCAGATATTTATTTAAGTCTTATTACTATTTTCCTTTTTTCATGCATAGGATCATGGTAAAACATGTTCATAATAATAATAGCTACGCGCCAAATACACCCCATAAGCATGTTCAAAGTGCCACATTACTATTCCCGGTCAATGGATCACTGTGCACTCAGTTTTTTCTTCTCAACTCCATGCAGATTATACAACCAAAGCAGATTCACAAGACTAATGTACCTTGCTGAGTACTGTCTGTGTGGATCTGGAGGGGCAACTCGGACTGTGTTCTGTGGCTTGAAGGAATTGATGTTGGCTCTGTACAGAGAATGTCGATCCCGCCGGCCAAAGCGTACCCATGGCAACACGCCAGTTGAGGAGTCCACAGGGTGGGTAGGGGTGAAGTGGAAAGTATTAGCCCGTCTCACCGGCCTCCTAGTAGGCTCTGGTGAGCTCAAATCTGGACTAGAAATGGATTACAAATAAATCTTATTACTTTTCTTAAAACAAATTCTTTCAAGATATTTTGATTTAATTTAAGGGTAATTTGAAAAATAACAATAATAAAGGTACAATACATAGATATGAATGCAAGATGATTTTCTATCTGTATGATTAATAATGGTTGGTTGATTTTAGGTTTAGAGCCACTTTCAAATTTCAATATTCTTTCACTTAATGGAAGGATAAATTTACAATGGTGGTCACCTGTCCTGATGTATTATGGAATGATTGACCCACAAGACAAACAAAACAAATGACAATTGTACATAATATATAGTTACTGCACCTTATCAGTTACAACAAATGACTGTAGTCCAATGTCAACATGTTAAATATTGCCTCCAATTATGAAATTTACTTCCATCACTGTCTATTGTCACAAATGCAGAGAAGTAACAGCATTCGAATTCCATAAACGTATTACAAATGTCTACAAACTGACTTTCTTGCATACAGCTCATGGTTTTGAAGCTGGAAATATATCCATACCTGAATGTGTCATCGAGTCCAGATCGGTTTGCCATTGCCCTCTTTATCATGGGCATCATTGGTGTTGACAGCAAAGGACCAGATGCATTAAGGACAGATATGCTAGCGTTGTAGTCTTCAGGGGAGTTCACTCTACTATATTCTTTTCTGGGAGATAATGGAGTTGATTTGAAAATGGGAGTAGTTATATTAAGAGGGTTGTCATTGGTTTTCTTTGGGGGGCTGGAGACATGTGATTTTTGTCGTTTTTGCTTGATAAATTTTGATCTTGTACCAGTTGTGGATCCAGTCTTTTGTGGAGTTTTTCCTTTCCACATCCACTGTAAAGGATTCCAGTTCCCAAACATGGTTGATTTTCTTTTCCGACGAGTAGATCTTATATCAAACGAGGCATTACTATCCTTATCAAACGCACTGTTCAGTCGCGCCACTCGAACCGGAAGAAGGAACGACCATTCTGGACCGTTCACCAATAGAAATATGCTCAATCCAGATGAAATAAGAAGAAACAACGTTATTTCAAAACCAAATAAAATATATGATAATAAACTGAATGTAAGAACAATAAAAACAGTGTAAAATTTTGTTGGCATTATTCTAAAAACATTTTACATTCTCCCGGTGCGTTCCACACGAGAGTATCCGGTACTTTCGCAGTGATATTTCTGGACCAATTTATTGCATTAAAATCCATAATTAAATACACTTTCTCAATAAAGGAAAGTATATAATTTCTTTCTAGTTAAGGAAAGTTGACGTAGTCTAAAATCATTTATTACCTATTTATTTATGAACGAAATATAGATACTGTAGATCACAGTAACGAATGTCGTGTCATTTCATTGGATAAAATATTGCAGCCATAACAAGGCGCACTTTTTCAAACACAGAAGGTGGAACTATATATGCGAGCCATTATATTTGTACGGAATCTGAGCTGACTTACAATTTCCATTTTGATAAATGGTTGTTGAATGTGTACTATTTCATTTGATAATACTTTACATCGGTTTCTAATAGCCAAATTTGAAATACGCACTCATTCAGAGTTATGTTTATGTTTTGGCCCTGTTTATGGCCGGGTAGTGATAATGCTTCGCTATATATATATATATTAGTATATCAAAGCATTATCACTACCCGGCCATAAACAGGGCCAAGTTTATGTTCAAAACAAACTGAGCTAGAATTAAGGCAAAGACAGTCCATACTATTTATTATCATGTTGAATATCAATATAATATTATTACATATTAATAGTCAATAACACATACACTAGGATGTATGTCATTTCGCCCCCTGTATGTTATGCCCTCAACCCATGACCGTTTTCCCCGCCACGTCGTTTTTATCTACAGATTATTATTTTAATGCGTATCTTTCGTGGTAAAACAAGATGCCCCAATATACTTTGAATATACTACATGATGTAATTTATCTGAGGTGTTACACTAACAGGAGACGGAACTCAATTTGATTTGACTTAACCTACATAATGTTCACATCCAATCATTGAAATAATCATGCTAAAGGGCAGCTATCATATTGAACTAATTGTTGCCTGTTTATCCTGGTAATTTGCATTAATTTGGAATAATTTATCTGAGGTGCAACATAAGACCATATTTGCAAGTTTGCAAGAGTCGCCTATATTCTTGTCATATTTTTCTCCTGATGTCTAATTGCTATTTGGCTGTTGGCAGCCAGGCAGTATGATATTATCACAAAGTATGACAAAAGAATGGGGGCGAAACGTACCTCCATCAACAATAAGTGTAACAAATGGAATATAAAGCAAATGGGGGCAAAACGTACATTCTTAAAAAATAAGTGGGGGTTAAACTTACCTCTCAAAAATTAGGCACAGATGGGAGCAAAATGACTCGGACAGTTATCACGTGGTTCCGTTTTGACTGGTATCGGTCCATGAAGCAAGTACATTGCATACAGTGACGTTACTTCCGTTTGGCAGATAATTTTCAACTTGTTTACGTTTTTCAGTACTCATTCGCTTTGATAGGCATCATCTATTGTGCAAGCTCAGCCATCTCTGCAGGACGTTAGCTACGCTCTCTACAATCCTATTATTTTCTAGGTGTCTAGTACTTTCCATTGTATCTGTATTCCTATATCATGTATATATATTTTTAATTTAGTACATTTTCACTGATATTGTTATTTACTTAGGATCAAGATGATGTTTGACTTCCAACTTCCTGTGTCTCGTGATGACCTGCTGACTAAGACCAGTGTTAATCAGTACTCAGTGGAAGAAGTCCTCACACATCGACTAGTACCAGGGGCATTACAAGGTAGTGGTATTTGCATGGCTGGGGGTCATATAATTTCACCCGGGACATATATTTTTTAATCACTTGTATCTCATGGGTTATTCTCTAATTGTGTAATATCCTCTATATATAGTATTAGATCCTTTTCAATAATTTCCATCAAAGTACATAGACGTCGATAGTTTTGGACTAACATGGAGCTAAAATCACTTGGCATTATACAGTGTACTAGTTTAACAGATTTCTTTTCACCCTATCTTGTATATAGTTACATATAGTAGGAAAACTCCTTGGGACCCCCCTGTCAAGTTGAAAGATTTTGGAATGCAAGAGAGTTACTTCCCTTATTGTAGTCTGAGGTAGGGCCCAGTTCCTTTCAAGTGTGTGACATGTTCTCGGACAGACAGGTGATGTCATTCCAGTATGGTGTACTGAGTGAAAGTAACGACTTGCACACATCTCGCACAAGCAAGATGGCGGCAAATATTTGTCTTAGATGTGGTGACGTCTCTGTACTTCGTGTGCAGTCTGCACCACCTCGCCATCGAGTACAGACCGTGCAATGTGCGAGTCATTCCCTAATTCCATTGACAAAATTGTCTGTCCAGAGTACTCCGAACAGTTGAAAGGAACGAAGCCTTATTTTTATTAAGGGGAACTACATTGAGGGTATGTATAACTTTTTAATCTCATAGTCATACAAGATGAGATGATCAACATTTTCTATTATTTGTATCTCATTAGATTTCAAGTTTGCCATACGTTCAGATCCATTTGCTGTTGTGGATCACTTTGACTCCCTTTTTAGCATTCTTTGGTAAGTAAAGTTTACATTTTGGCTAAACTATTTATTCTGTCATTAATACATGACATATACTACAGTGATAGTAATAATTTGCATTAGATTTTAATAAAGAGGTTTTACATAACTTAATTTGTTGCAGTTATGTTGGATGAAGTTGAACAAATGTAATGGTTCTTTACTGATTTTTTCCCTCTATGTATTATAGACAGAACACTATCATATTGGGGCGGGTGGTAGCGCAGTGGTAGAACAGTTGGACCTCGGAGCGACGGTTCCAGGTTCAAATCCCTTTCAAGTTACCTTTCTGACGCGATATTGATAGGATGCAATGTCTGTAGAGTGGCAATGCAGTTATCATCCTTGGTCTTGT
>JAUTBT010084814.1:0-12041 GCA_032361225.1 Lepetodrilus schrolli | reverse complement strand
ACACTTGTCAAATTCAGATATCCGGAAATTCAGTTACCTGCACGATTTTGCTGGGAACGCCACCATCCGGGTAAACGGGGGTCAACTGTATACACCTATATACAGAAGATAACACTACCACACATGTACCATGTACAGTGATTAATTTCCTCTGCTTGATCTGGTATTGATAAATCAGCTCATTTTCTGGGCAGTCAGTTTGTTTATTAATATATTTGCTTGTGTTCTGGAATTTGTGAAATGCTGAGTCATTTCTGTTAATAACATGTTGCACATTATTTCTAACTTCAGAAAAGTGAGTAATAGCGAAGCATTATCACTAGCCATTTGTGAACACGGCCAAGATTACTCTAGCTAGAAGGACAGGATATGTTCACGATCATGTCAGAAAGGTAACTTCCATCGCATCAATGTCCGTAGAAGTTACCTTTCTGACTTGATCATGATAGGATGCATTGTCTGCACCGTGGCAATGCAGTTGTCATCCTTGGTCTATTAGTACCAGCTGGTGCTCGGAGGTTTACTGCAATATTCAGCACTACAGATGTTGCGGGTTTCCTCCTGCCCTGAACTGACAAGCCCTGATATAAGTGAAATAATCTTGAAAGCATCTCTAAACCCTAATAAAATAATACCATGAGCATGATGAGTAAATACTTACGGTTTAAATTGAAATTCTTTATTATTTATTTCTGTTCTAACAGTATTTCAACCTCCCTGCTAACAGTATTTCAGCCTCCTTGGATTAGACATAGATGCCTATGGAATCTGGCCAGAGGGCATGGCTGGAAGCAAGAGAAAGAAGAATGAAGTTAGAAATGAAATGTCAAAGGTTAAGGGTCACAGTCAGACACGAAAAGATACTGGATTGTAAGTCGGTGTAATACTATTACAACTACACAAAGTTTAGAGTTGTATTTGTAATTGTTATAGGTAAAACAGCAATCTACTAATAATAGTAATTTTTAATGAACTCGGTTACAAAATGTTCACATTAAAAAAGAAATTCTGATGATTCTCATAAATTAAATTGTCGCAGACACTGCTAGGCAAGTATTTTATGACACTAAAAATGTTTAATCTATCTCAATGCTTGTACTTTTTCCATTTAGAAATTCAGAAGCTCATTCAGGACCTTCAAACATGCTTTCATCACTATGGCAACCCGTAACCATAGCGACCATCATACTAGCAGTATACTTCAGAACACTACACCCATCCCTGGCTGGTGGGGATTCTGGCAAGTCACCGATACATCTTTCTTGTTTCTGTGAATTACCATATACAGGGAAACTTTCGTGGTGCAGCATTTTCGAGCTTGGAGACAAGAGGTTTCAGTGATTCTTATTTTCATGGCTGTCTGGTTTAATTCCGGAGAACATTACAACGTTATCAAGATGATAAAATGTTTAGGGTATATATAAATAATATACTACCTAAAATTGCAGTGAACTTGTGATCAAACAGCATCAATTCTTTTATTACAGTTTCCATCTTAAAGACACTGATCCTTGAATTGCATTCACTAATTTTCATACTAGTGTAGTTGTAACTAAATACTAGTGTATTTGTTTGTAGTAGAGTGTAATCTAATTTGGGAAGAGAATGTAATTGACAGTAAACAAGCCGATGTTGTGGGAATTGACGAGTGAGATGCTATGATCTTTGTAATTATGTTAACAGGTTAATCCCTTAATTTGGGTATACTGAACATTGTGACACTAGTGTCCTGTTATCCTTTGTGTTGCTATTTATGACTGGATGGATGCAAGTTGTAATTGCCAGTCAGTGTCTCAGTTACCGGCATTTCTCTAGTACCTGCATTTAAAATTATTTCTTATCATAATACTTTATTATAGTTGTTGCATGAGAGTACTCTCACACAACTGCACGTTTAACCACTAGGTATTTACGTTTTCATCTGAATATTTCTGGGGATATTTACACACTCACTACAAGATAGTTTTTCTCAATCCTTCTTGAACCTGACAGGTTGCTCAAAAAAAGTCAAGGTCAGTGTGTTACTGTTGGATACCACGAAAATAACCTCCCTTGCATATTTCCCATTATACAGTGTATCTAAGTTGTAACTCTAATGTCATTGTGTTAAATATTTGGACACCATATGTACCCCTCCTTCACTTATTTACATCAGTTTTATACAATATTTAGAGATTTCTTCTAATACCTCGTAACAACTGAGTAGGTATTTGGAATAATTATGAATCTGCAATAGGACACATTGTTAATCAATTATGAATTAATAGTGAAATATCTGTTTCAAATTTGCAGGTGAACTTATTGTTGCTGCAAGTGAATATGGAGTAAGTTATTTTACTTTATTTTCATTATTACTAATATTACTGTCAGAGATATTCCTTTTATGCTGCTTTTTAAAAAAAAGAAAGAAGATATTCACAGTATATAAAGCTCTCTCTATTGATGGGTCAGTATTATTGTGGATTTAGAGCCACTTACAAGTTTATTTCATTATTATTAAGCCTGGCCCCGAGTTTACGAAACCTTTTGAGTGCAATTTTGTAACCGCTGTAGTATTGGGGTGATTCACAAGTCACAGGGGTTGTGGGATTTATTTTGCTGATACTATGACAGAGGGTATGAAGACCTGTATCCATCAACTATATCAATATTATTGACACACCTTGAAACACATGTATAAATAATAAGTATAATGGCTAAATAACATATAAGACATCAATGCATAGCATATGACAAATTTGAACCTAACAAGCCATTAAAAGAATATGAACATGTGACCAAATAGATATTAGAATATCCATTTGAAATAAAGACACATATTTAAGCCATAAATGTTAAACATGGTTTAACATTAATAATTACAAGTACAACTATACATTCCGAATTACATCATATGGATGTAATTTACTTATTGGCATTTAAACAATTATTCACAAATACAATTAATTGGCACTGGGGTGTAATAACCAGTTGATAACTGACTTGACTATGACGTAGGACAATTAACCTATATATATGTATGAATGTATGAATGTATGAATGTATGAATGTATGAATGTATGAATGTATGAATGAATGAATGAATGAATGAATGAATGTATGTATGTATGCAAATAAACATGGGTAAGTAATGACAATATAAACGTATTGCATGAACAGAACAACATTCATGAAAGATACTAACCTTGCATATACCTGAATATTCAACTATATATGTTACACAATCTCTAAATATATTCAAGTATTATATGTTACACAATCTCTAAAATCAGGCAATGTGTAAAATGTATTTAATTTTCAGTGAATTTCAATTCATTCAAGCAATGTTTAACAAGCCTGAAATGACAAAACTGATTGCCTTTATTTGACAGATTGACTGGCGTGAGTTTGATGAAAATAATTTGAAGATAATGCGTACGTTTTTGTAGATATTCCAACAGGATTGCATATATTTGCATGTATTAACACAGAATTGTGTGAATACCTATAAAAATGTACACATTATCTTCATTTTCTTTCAACAAACTCATGCCAGCCAATCTGTCAAGTAAGGGGAGTCATTTTATCATTTCAGGCATTTTAGAAATTGAGTGGAAAGAAAGTCACTGAAAGTTTCAAACATTTTACACATTATCACATTATATCTTATCACATTGATTCTATGTTATATATCATATATCATAGTATCACATTATTGATTATGTATGTTATATATCATGTATCATAGTATCACATTATTGATTCTATATGTTATATATCATGTATCATAGTATCACATTATTGATTCTATATGTTATATATCATATATCATAGTATCACATTATTGATTCTATATGTTATATATCATAGTATCACATTATTGATTCTGTATGTTATATATCATATATCATAGTATCACATTATTGATTCTATATGTTATATATCAATGTGACCGACCGTCAAGACATGAACTTTACACATTTCAATGAATAGATAATATCTCTAGCAATTGTTGACACCAACCAAAGCCAATTCAGTGTAATTTCATTTGTTTAAGGCAAGGCCATGTGATGCTTGTGATGAGGTTTTTGTATGTGCTGCTAACATGGCTAATTCGAAGGACGGTCTTCACAAATCTTATCACTTTAGTAAAGAATTGATTGAATCTACAACAATAATTTGAGTACCATTCTCATATAGGCTACATGGTAATGCAATAGAAAGTCTTTTCAAGAGGTAATTCCCCAATCAATACCATTATTGCTGCTACTTAAAGGAAACGAAAACAAAGCCTACATTGGAATAACCGCTCAAATGAATTCCTATTGGGGTTTGTTTTTCAGTAAGTAGATTTTAGTTAACCAAATTTTTATTTCAGAAGGAAAAATTGTTAAATCTGCTTTAATTCATACTAGAAATTCTAGAAAGCTCTTACCAAGCGTTTTAATGTATAGGCAGTAAATAGATTCAGATATTTTCTACAGTAAAGTATCAGAATTGTTCCTTTGCTGGACTGCAAGGTTATGAAATCCTACTATTGGAAATACAAGTAATAGATTTTATACATGCTTTTGTATTTATTTACATTATGAAGATATTTTTATGCATAAATGGATCAGTTTAAAGTTGACCTCAGTGAAGTTAAAACTAGTCTGATGAAACTTTGTCAATGAACACATTGCTGTACACTGGTACATGACTAATACTGGAAGAATGAATAGTATGTGTGTAAATTATATCACAACCTAAGTTGAGCCGCATCTGTGGTAACTTCTCATTTTCTACTGTCAAAATAATGTGACATTGGATGGCCATTATAAAGTAACCAAAAGTCTAATGTTGCATGAGATCATATTTCAATGGAATATGTTTTGTTACATACTATATACAATATGTTCAAATAACATGTTTAACCCTTTCCCTACACCAGTGTGCTTTATAGCATCTCTGGTTGCCTTCAGCATGGAGACAAGTTTACTGTATGTTGTTTCGGCTCCTCAAACAATATTTCGTTCACTGCGATTATTATTTTGTTCTAATGTGTAAACTATTGCGACATTATTCATTTTTACAACATTAGAGGTTGCTACACAAGTCAGTAACTTGTATTCTATGAGGTATTGTGTATTGGTGAAATATTCTCGCAGCGACATAAAGTACTAATTCATTCATTTATTCTATTCTATGAAGTCCCTGATGTTCTCGAAGCGATCTTAAAGAAGGTACCTGAAACACTTCTTTCATATAAAACAAGTTTTCTAAACATTTGAACTGTTCACCAGTCTTCAGCATAACCCAGTGGTGTGAACTTCAGTCCGATTCTAGTAAAACTTGATTTGGGCTTGTAATGTAAGATCTACTAGTTTACAAGTCCGCTGGTTTTGTAGTTTGGTTATCATTCTGTAATTTCTTCCAGTCAATTATTTATGTGCAAGTTTTTTTTTAAATAGCTTGAATTGTACCAGCAATTTCAAGTTAAACTGGGTGAAGTAACACGAACAAATGAAATGCTTATCGCGGATATATTATTAATTATTTTAATATTTTTAATGTGGGCCAGTAAAAATTGGTATGGGCTTCTAAGATCTGGGAAGTTACTGGTCCTGCAGTCTTGTAAGGAAAAAAATGTTATTTGTAAGGAAAGAAAAGTTATCGGGATGACTGTTTTACTGTCCATGGATTTGTGTGAGTCATAGTAGAAGTACACGTTTGTGTCACCTCAGCACTTTCAAGTTAACTTGATATCTGGCAGGGTTAAGCAAAGTTTTCAAAGCCATTAAGAAGATTTATATAGATAGTGTAGTGAGTCAGCCGCTGCTTACTGGATCTCAGGTGAAAATACTGGGCCGGTCATGGTCCATGCAGAAACGGCCATGAGACCTATACCAGTATATATATCTCCAGACCTATCCCAGTATATATATCTCCAGACCTATACCAGTATATATATATATATATCTCCAGACCTATACCAGTATATATATATATATATATATATATCTCCAGACCTATACCAGTATATATATATATCTCCAGACCTATACCAGTATATGTATCTCTCCAGACCTACTTCAATCCTTCCCTCCCCTTCTCTTCTCTTTCTGACTTTGAAATACAATTGAAAGGAATGGATTTATTAAAAATAATAATAATAATAACAATATATGTGCCGTCCAGCATTAAACAGTACTCTATGCACTGTTGAAAGTTTACTGCAATGTTATCAGGGTTATAGCAAACTGTTTTGGAAGAGCATATGATGTTGGTTTTAAAGGATTGTAGAGTTGGGCAGGTTTTGATATTGAATGGAAGATTATTGATATTGATCTTCATATTTAAATTAGTGCTGGATATCAGTTAAAAAAATCTGATCGCTCATCGATCAATAGGGTACAGTCAATTGATAATCAATTATTATCATATCTGCCCTTGTACACATGTATCCACATTTATTATCATTTATTATTTTAACAAGAACTGGTCAGTTACATTATAAGTATTCCGTACGAGCACAGGATTGATGTTTGAAGATTAGAATAATATCAAGACTGGAGCCTCTATTGGTGAATTTTAAAATGGCACACATTAAATCTACATTATTCGTAATCAGAAGATGTTGGAAATGTGTTGTTGTTTTTTAGAACATGAAAGAAAGCCCCCAAATAGTCGACACAATCTATTTGCCATATTTATACAAGACACAAACTACTTTATGATGACAAACAGTGATAGATCTAGTAGGTTCAGAAGCAAAGCAGATCTGAATATCATTGTTGAAAATGGCCGATCCCTTGTTTTCTTGAACCAGTTCCAGACAGTAAATTCTCCCTGTAAAATATGGATGTCAACTTTGATGCATCTTTTGACAACCTTCACTTCAAATGAAGTGGCAATATTGTGGTAATACAAATTTTGGTCTGCAGACTACATGTAATGGTTTCCAATTTTATCTGCAGTTGTTAATTTTCATTTGTTTTAATTAATATTTTGTTATTCTGGAATGCTATCCAAAAACAGGTGAAAACAATTATGGAAATAAATCATCTAAAATTGTTTGTTTTGTGTGTGCGTGTGGTCGGGAATAGGATTATATGTTGACTTTGTTGTATTTTTTGTAGACATTCCAACTGTTATTTACTTCAGTAGTTTCCATGGATGTCAAACTAGTAGTTAGCATTCTTGATGAGGAATTTAAATGAAGGTTTAAAATAGTTTTAAAATTTATCATAGATATTCTTATGAATTAAAGTAATACTACTACATGGGCGGGTGGTAGCGCAGTGGTAGAACAGTTGGATTTCGGAGCCAAGGTTCCAAGTTCAAATCCTGCCCCGGGGGCCCGGCATCAATGTTCGCGAAAACTTTCTGACGCGATATTGATAGGATGCAAAGTCTGTAGAGTGGCAATGCAGTTATCATCCTTGGTCTTGTCAGTACCAGCCGGTGTTCGCAGGTTTATTGCAACA
This sequence comes from Lepetodrilus schrolli, assembly GCA_032361225.1. Classification (NCBI taxonomy): domain Eukaryota; kingdom Metazoa; phylum Mollusca; class Gastropoda; order Lepetellida; family Lepetodrilidae; genus Lepetodrilus; species Lepetodrilus schrolli. The sequence continues at coordinate 4,596 of JAUTBT010084814.1, read as the reverse complement.
TTCAGCGCTACGGATGTTGCAGGTTTCCTCCTGCCATAAACTGACAAGTCGTGATATGTGAAAGACTCTTGAAAGCGACTCTAAACCCCAATATAAAAAATAAAATTAAATTAAATACTACTACATAAAAAATAAAAAATAAATAGAAGAAATTAGGACTAGTAAAATACTGAGATTTTAGTTAATAATACTGACAAAATATGTCCAAATTTTATCCTGGAACACATGTTACTTTTGATCAGTTACAAACTAAATGCAGTAATTAATGTTACAGAGCCTTGTTTAAACTCTTTTCCATCTTGTAGAAATAACATGTTATTTGAGACTAAGCCTAGCTAAGGCTGCCTCCAAGACATTCATGAATTGAGTGAGGCTTGTTGCCAAGATCCACAGGCACAGATAGAAAATATCATCAGTGATGGCCAAGGTTTCAGTCTATTGAAGAACCTTGTCCAATCCAGCTGGCTTGAATTTGCCCTCGGAGTTTGTAGCAGCCAAATTGGTGACCAAGAGCTTGTAGCTTGAGTACATGGTTATTTGGTGTTGCATTCAAGGATTTGTGTTCTTAAATAATCATGCAATGGAACTGCTGTGCAGATTAGTGTAAGAATGAGGTGTTTACACTTTGACAGAAGATTAATTTTTGTAAAGGAAAAACATATCAGTGCAAAGGGGAAGCTATTATTGTTGAAGATGTATTTCTTTGTTATTTGTTCTGATAACAATATATTAACATTACATAATCAGTGGACTGTTGTAAATTACTGTGCTAGGCTGGTATAAATCTGGTATGATTGATAATTTGTCCATGATTTTTAAGAATTTATTTGAAATTGAATAATTGAAAACGTACCTTTAAGGATACGCTGGTAACCTAGTTAGTTTCGAACAACTGCAATATAATATGAAATGCAAGCCATATTCAGTTAATTTTATAAAATATAATTCTTTTTTTTCCTAAGCAATAATATTTGAATAATATTCACTGCAGCTTTAACCTAATTTCCTGCAATGTTCATATTAATGTCACAACTCTCTTTTATATCATCACTCAAATTATTTCTCCAAATGGCAATGCCTTACAACAAAACAAAAGAGCAGACAATATTTCCAATAATATTCATCTTTGGCAGGCATTTAGTGTGAAAATGCTGTTATTATTAGACAATATTAATCACTAGTCAACAGGTCGGGTATTATAGACTTTGTTGGTTGCGATTAAAGACCAGACTGGACTAAACACGCATAGGGCCGGTCGTTTGTCATTGGTCTGAGCAGCGAGATTACAAACCTCGTCAAACGATTTTGCCAGGTCCAATAGACTGAACAAGCAAGGACTTGATTATTGATAGCGGAGAAATCTTAATGAAAAATAACGGGACAGACTTAACGAGGGTGTATTGAGAGGCATTTCAGGCAGAGTGTGTCTCTAAATCAATAGTATACTCTGTTTTTGATGAGATGTAAATATTTTGTCTATCATTTAAATGGATATGAACTATCGATATAACCTTCAAATATTGAAAGATTATTATGCGATATATTATGTCAATAAATGTATTAAATTGTCTTGAAATTGATGAGGCTAAATACATATCAACATTGAGCACATTTTGAATAATTCAGATTCCCAGATTGTCTTGGAATAATTCAGTGCTTAGATTTGAACCCTCCAAGTCGCATATTGGTGAAATATTCCCACTGCAAGGTAAAGCACTAATTCAATCGAAAGAAACCGACAACTATTAATTTTTATACATTTTTGTCACTAATATGGCATAGAGACTGAAATCTGTACATTTCCAAAAAATCTTTTGATGTTGGTGAAGACATGGTTGTGATTATTTTAATGATCAAGTAATCAGTGTTTGCTTTATAATCTCTAGTAAATGTGGTGTCATTAAGTGCAGCTACTTAGTCATTCAGAAAAAGAATATCAATGAAGACCTCTTTGTTACTGTTATTGCTGTGTTTTATTGTAGGTATTATCATACATTAACCCAGACTATTAACGATCAGTGAAATAATCGTATCTTGAATATGACGCTCCATCCAGACCATAATGATTTGTAAACATACAACAGAGCTGAGAGTAGATGGAGCATCTACAAGGTCCTATGAATGGATTTACAATGTCAAATAGAGCATGCTCTATTGGAATATAACATGCTCTGTTTAGCGACGTATTTAATAATTGTGGTTGTCAGATAATGAAGATTTTCATAGTTAATACGATTCCGATTTGCGGCAATCTCCCTGTAATTGTCATAGAGTAGTCGTGTGTTTTCTATATGTCAATGATCTCACTGTGGTGTGGTTAAGGGGGGAGAATAACCTGTAGTAAGTTTTGTATTGTATTGAAATACTGAGGCCACGGCTGGTACCTATACAAATAAGGGAGATTACTGTATTGGTTTGAATATATACTCAACAATATTAAATTATGACCAGTAGCGTTTTTGGACAATGAAAAATTTCCAAATATCTAGAGGTTTCAAGTAATCAAAGACTTGCAAAATATTGGAAGAAGAATGGCACCAGATTCCACAAGCCAAGTTAAGGAATTTGGTAGAACGATTCCACACAAAATATTTGCTGGTCATTAATTTATTTAGTTTACAAGACAATACATCATATGTGTAGCCAGACATATGCAAGTGTATAATACTTGATTTCCTACTTTTCAAAATTCTGAATCCTGAAACACACCATTTTGTTATAGTCAGCAATTTGTGCTCTAGAAGCCATGAAAACTCATTTCATGCCACGTCAAGTTAGAATAAAAATGTATAATTTAATCTGGGGAGAGTGCTTTCCAAACCCCTGTAGAAATCACATGCACTTCTTGCTCCTGAGAAGCCACTCCATGCCTTGAATCCATTTCTTTGAGCTCGAGTTATACCCCTGACAATGCAGAGCTTTCTATATACAGTATTGTTTGGATTAAACAAAATAGAACATTGTTTTATTCACTATCTCATCCTATTGACTCCCTCCCATAGTGCATAATTATTAACATTCTCAGCAAAATTAATTAAAGGCCAGCAGAGATTTTGTGTGGAAGCTTTATACCAAATTTCTATGACTCAGATAGAAGAATCTGGTGACATTTTTCTTCCAGTGTGTCTTCAAGTTCATGGAGCCTTTAAATATTTTTAAATTCTTTGTTATTAAAATGATATTTAAGCTAAATTTACATGTCCAAAGTGTCTACTGGCCCTTAATTAATTTAGTTGAGCATATATGAATAACCATATTTCTTGGTATCAAGGTTGAGGATGACTGGAGATTCATAAAACCATGTTTTACATTGTCATTCGTCATGAAGTGATATATTTTGTTTGAGATACTATCGACCAGTATGCATATTTTTCCATATTACATTTGAAATTTTATATGAAGCTGTACAGTATATAAATATAGTTGAAAACCATCTCTTAAGTTTCCAGGGCGGGTGGTAGCGCAGTGGTAGAACATTTGACTTCGGAGCCAAAGGTTCCAGGTTCAAATCCCCGGGAGCCTGGTATCAATGTTCATGAAAGTTTCTGACGTGATATTGATAGGATGCACTGTCTGTAGAGTGGCAATGCTGTTATCATCCTTGGTCTTGTCAGTACCAGCCGAAGCTTGCAGGTGTACTGTAACATTCAGTGCTACAGATGTTGCTGGTTTCCTCCTGCCCTAAACTGACAAGCAGTGATATAAGTAAAATAATCTTGAAAGCAGCTCTAAACCCCAGTTAAAAAATAAATACAGTCTATAAATATAGCTGAAAACTATCTCTTAATGTTTCCAAATAATATATGGATCCTCATCATCTGCTGAAGCTATTTCCAGCCCACTGTGTCTATGCTCTCTATTATTAGCTAATCTCCATTACTGCTTCAACATGAATGCTGGCATGACATTTGGAGGAAAGATACCTCTGTGATGGCCTTAATGGTAAGACCACATTATCAATCTACACAAACTTGATTAACAGTGAAGGTCTTGTTTACTGTGTGGTCTTATTCTTTTGAAGCAGAAAAGTATTTTGTGAAAACAAAACAAGGAAAATTAATAATTTACATTAAATCCAAACTTACCTGAGCAGGTTATACTAATAATTGCTTTCAATCACCCATACTACATTTTTTTGCAGTAGATATCGTTTGACCCAATATTAGTGGGTTATTTAATTGTTCTACCATTGTGATATCATCGCTACCATTGTGAAGTCATAGCATTGCTTTGTATCATACTGCTATAACAACTGCAACAATGACATGACAATAGAAATGACATCAGAAAGCCAAGGACGTCACAATGTTTGGTGACGTCACATTGGGAAGCCTACAGCTCCTCCCTTACCTGCTTACAGGAGTAATAGGACATACAGTACTGAATTTACACGTGATGGTAAGCTAAATTCCAAATGATATATGATGTCATAATTATTATGGCCACAGATCTTACATGGCCAAATATCTCACATGGCCACAGATCTCACATGCCGTGAGATTATGAAACCTTTTGAGTACAGAGAGTGCAGAACTCTGCAGCAAGACTGATTACAAAAACACGGAAGTACGAACACATCACTCCGGTTTTGAAAGA
>JAUTBT010084813.1:0-12041 GCA_032361225.1 Lepetodrilus schrolli | reverse complement strand
CACGACTTGTCAGTTTAGGGCAGGAGGAAACCCGCAACATCCGTAGCGCTGAATGTTGCAGTAAACCTGCGAGCACTAGCTGGTATGATAACTGCATTGCCACTCTACAGACATCGCATCCTATCAATATCGCGTTAGAAAGGTAACTGGGCTCCCAGTGCGGGATTTGAACCTGGAACCTTTGGCTCTGAAGTCCAACATTCTACCACCCACCCCCTTACAATGGACATGGTGTACATAATATGGAAGTGAAACAATGCATGTAGACTAGATCTGAATCTGAATTATTTCATGACACTAATAGCTATCTAACTGCAGTTTCGTATCTCTGTTTTGTGCCCTATTAATATTTTTGAATTTCTTGTTGGCACCATAGAACCAAGCACAGTGTGTTTCATTTGAATGCAGAAACAACAAATCAGATTCAATTCGGTTTTTCCGGTGATAGAAATTTACCAGCCCACAGTAAAACAAATAATAAATGTTTACAAAAAAACTTGAATTTCTACTACGGTAGCCCTTATGATACTGTTAGCATTGGGAGAAATGGCCCTTGCTAACGGGCTAGTGTTAATTTCTATCCCTGATTTTCCCAAATGGCCAACTCTTTCTTAAAAATCCAGAGGCCTTTTGTTGAATTTCCCTGGTTTTTATCCTTTAGTTCCATGCAGTATCATAGCGTATTCTGTTTGTTTTTTTCCAAAATTGCCAACTCTTTCCTAAAAGCTTACCCTTCTAAGTTTTAGCTGAACTAAATATGTCGACGGATTCATAATGTGCGATGTTCACACAATATCTAACATACATATGGTACACATACATAGTACCAAGGGTGATATATCCGTACAGTAATAGACATATTTTGGTGATCCAGAATGTTGAACAATAATAAAATGTTGAACAATAATAAAATATTACAAATTAGCCGCAAAACACTAAAGATTAATCAAGCTTTGTGAATCGAATATTTACCCATCAAATATATCCTGCTGGACACTGTGTAGAGTGCCCTTTAAGCTTTCAAATACACTCATGTCAATGTATTTCCAATAGCATTAGACACGCGTGGTGCCTGTTAATTTCTAATAGAAACTTTGAAATCAGCTCGTAGCAGTCGCCATATTTGACAAGTCACATGACAACAACGTGACATAGCTTTATATTTCCTGGTTTATTCTGCGCTGAAACTGGGTTCTGTCTGTTGATGTCCGCACCCTGCGTTTTATACGCAAATAATTTTATTTATTTTATTTAACGTCACAGTGATGATATAGCCTAATTATTAAAGCAAGAACATCATTGATTACTTGTTATGTGTTAGTGAGTTAGCTGCTTGAGAAAAGTGTAATCGAAATTTGATTAATAATAATGCAGGCATCAGGAAATCACAAGTCATTATGACTGCATTTAATAAAGTCCGGAAACATCCGTTGATGCAAGAAAATCGCATCTCTAAAATTTCTGGAAGCATGCCGTCAGACCTCAGTAGGCAACTTTGGTGTCTTTCTGCAGATGCCAGTAAATCGCTTTTCATTACGCCTAAATTAAAAGGGCTTATGGTGCTAAAAGCTGTCAACATCTTTGCCGATGCCAGAACATCGCATTTAATAAAACTTATATTTCTAAATTTCGGGGAGCATACCCTCAAGACCACACTAGATATCATTGGGGTTTTTTCCCCATAGATACCAGGAAATCGTACTCTGTTATGCCTACATTTCAAAATTTTCTGGAGCATGCCTTCCAAACTGCACTCTATAAAGGATGCGAATTTGTTTCATTTTTGTTCAGTAGCCACCAGGAAATCGTATTTCATTATGTTTATATTTCAAAATTTCCGGTGCTCAATCCGTCAATATCGTTGCCGATGCCAGGAGGAAATCGCATTTAATAATACCCACCGTTCGAAATTTCGGGGAGCATACCCTCCAGACCACACTAGATACCGGGAAATCGTACTTTGTTATGCCTATTATTTCGAAATTGTCGGGAGCTAGCCATCTCCCAATATAACGGGTGATAAAAATGTTAAATTTTGTCTTTTACGTATTAATATCAGCAATTTATTCTCATGCCTTTTACGTATTAATATCAGCAATTTATTCTCATGTCTTTTACGTATTAATATCAGCTATTTATTCTCATGTCTTTTACGTATTAATATCAGCAATTTATTCTCATGTCTTTTACGTATTAATATCAGCTATTAATTCAACTGTATTTAAAATACAATGTCGCTCATCACATATATGCCTATACATCTTGCCTAGGCTTAGGTCACAGGGGTTCGGAGAAAGAATAGTATAAGTATAGATCTAATAAAATAGTCATTTATTTAATTTTTAAAAATATACAATAGAAAATAAAATAAATAATGCATTAATAATAATAAAAGAAGCATGCTACAAGTCTAGGTAAAACTCGCCTAGCAATCCTTCGCGCTCATGGAATTTGGTCTCGTGACCCATTAGCTTCATGGCACAATGAATGCTTATTACTCAACATTCATTCTTTAAATAACCTCAAAATACCACGAAAATAACCCTCTAAGAATATTTCCCGGCATACGTTAATTTTTCATTGTTAAAATAATATAAATATAAATTATATATATCCAAAAAGGCTACTGGCCGGTAATTAATTTTATTTAGTATATCTTAGAACCATATGTATCTGCAATGCATCATCCTATAGGTAAGTGAGTGCATTAAATCGTGATGATATCATTAACAGGACACGTGCACATGTATAGGATATGCCAGAAGCTATGTATGATATATAAAGTTACCGTATACATTATTTATATGCATGTATTTTGCAATTTAATAAATAATCATAGTTAATTGTACTGTTGGTTTCCTTATTACATGTATGTATATATGTATGTATGTCTATTTCTCTCTCTCTCCCTCACTCTCATGTATGGATGAAACATGTACAAGATTTCTAATGAAAAAAAACCCAACTTCTTACAAAGATGTTGATGGGAGCAACCTTAAAGGCATGGATAAGTTGCTATTTTATTTACTAAGTTGAGTTATAAATCCTGTTCATGCTGTTTACCAATCCAAATCAACATGTATACTTCCCTCTCTCTCTCTCTCTCTCTCTCTCTCTCTCTCTCTCTCTCTCTCTCTCTCTCTCTCTCTCTCTCTCTCTCTCTCTCTGTTACATATTGTAGGCCATGTCAGTGTAGTGGCGTCGTTGTATGCTCTTACAGTAATTAATTATAGACCGGCGAACCTCTTAAATATGATGCCTTTTTGTATGACTTTTATCAGTCCATCTGGTGCCGTTATAATGTATATTCAGTTAATGTCGTTATCTAAACACAACGCGGAACCTATCTAGCCGCTTTCATAGTTAACGTGTTATAAACGTACACATTTTGAAAAATGTATCTCACTGTGACGTCAAAATAAAAAAGAACGTCTATAATATAACAGTTTAGTTTTTATCGACAAGTTCACAAAACATTTCAATACTAAGTACAGCGATAAGCGAACATATACTGATGTTTCCAATCAGTGCATATCGATTGTTGAACGATGATAACATTTTATAAAGTACATTGGCTTGCGTCTCGCTTAGTAGTGCGAGTTCACATAAACATTATCTATATAATATGCTATGGTGACATTCACAATGCAATGTTGACTATTTAGATCCTGGAATTCAAGTACCCTGTTTATACATGTCTTCATTTTTATTGTTGTCTTGCTTGACTTCACTAGTATATTAACGCAATATTTCAATATCCTCCCAGAAAGCATGTTGATTTTATTTATTAAACACCGTAGATCCTGTTCAAGAGAAGTAATCGGACCATTGCCTTAATCACAAAAGCGCATCAATATCGAATGACAAGAACTTCGCGCGGCAATATTTATGATAATACCTGCCGACTTCATACGGTGAATTCCTGCATCCAAATAGCTTAACCTATAATTACTAGGCGATACTCAATATAACGGCAAGCTTCCACACATTTATCCTTCAGCATTCCCGAGGAATTCAACAATGCGTTTTGTTCTATGTCCATTCAATCAACGCAGGCGCCACGTTGGAAGCAGCGCGATTCCTTTGTCCTTTCCATCCCATGGCTGAAACCTGTTGAAACGTGCAGTGGTTTAGCGCGCAATGGGACTGCAAGACGACACCCTTGCAAGCTCCGTGCAGGGTAGATCGATGGACGATAATCATCGCCGATATCGAGAGAAGACTTGGAGCGGCAATGCCTCGTCTTCAACGTTCGCCAACCTGCTATATAATACGTATAGCTTACTCAAGCGTGTTGAGAAAACGAATGGATAGTATACCATGCAGACGTAAAGTAATCTGATGCGCGGTATATATTAGTGGGCGGGGAAAACTTATTTGGTGACAGCGGGAAAGCACGTGTTTCATATTACTGGCGTTATTTATTGAAAATATACTCAAGCAGACATGCACCCATGTAGACATCGAATGTTATAAAGGTCTTGTTTGTTGAATGCAACATATTCACATCTTATAGCGTGTTTTAGTTGACATGTAGGCCTATGTAAGAGGCATACACGCTATAATTATAAGATATTTGACGATAGAGCTATTCTCAGGTTACGAGGACCATGCTTGGTTCAGTTTGGGCTTATCTGCACCTGTGTCTCTGATGTAGGTCTATAAATATATGTTGTAAGCAACACGTAGAGGAATACCCAGAACCAATACAATAGGCAATACATGATATTGATTCGTATTCGTATTCCCCGGGAACGTAAGCAGTTTTTGAATAATGTATAACATAGACAGGTATACCTGAGCCTACACGTACATCTTTCACCCTCTCTTTCTCTGGCTATGTGCGCCTGTCTGTCTATCTGTCTCTTTGTCTGTTTATGTCTGATTCTCTCTGTCTGTTTCTCTCTGTCTGTTTCTCTGTTTCTCTCTGTCTATTTCTCTCTCTGTGTCTGCATGTCTCTGTCTATCTGTCTCTGTCTGTTTTTCTCTCTCACCGACTGTATTTCCATCCTCCCTCCCTCCTCTCTCTCTCTCTCTCTCTCTCTCTCACACACACACACACACACACACACACACACACACTTTCTCTCACACTCTCTGGAGGGAGGGGATATCACATTAAGGCACCAAAGAGTCTGGAACATACAGTATGAATTCTATAACATAAAAGTTCTACAAGGATTGTGCTATAATTAACTTAGTAAATATATCCTGTGTATCATGTTGATAAACTGCATCTAGCCAAGGAATACAGCCTCCGAGTGGTGACACACATGGCATTGTTTAATGTGTAATAGCATTGTGCTTTTCTATTCCGCAAAAATCAGATATGTCACTACTGCAGTATATACATGCACTTCCAAAATGACTACATAATGGTTCTAATAACATTATCATGCATCATTCGGATCAGGCCGCTCATTACACTATGACCAGTCTGTTTATAGCCTACTTAAAGTTACCTTCATTTAATATAATGATATGGTCACGACAGAGTATGAAGCTTTTGATGATGATAATGAAAATACTAATTAATATAATTGTTTTGATAATAAGGCTATCGGATCCGCCGAACCGATTTTTACCATTTTAGAAAATAAAAATAATTTTTTTTAAAATTATATTCCGCCGACAGTGTACTAGTTTTTAGAAAATTATAATCATAAATGGTGAAGGAACAAGTCGTATTAGCTATAATTGGACATGAAGAAAGACCGGCAGACAATGATTTTGAAGCCAATTTGATTGCTTAGTGGTAAATATGTAGTCATTATAACAAGTAATGCTATTGGCAAGCAGTGTTTTGAAAATAATTGTGCATTCAAATCCGAGACAATTTACATGCACTGGTACTTACAACAATTATATTTATTTCTCGCTCAACCGACCATTCGTAATCGCCAGTTATTATTATTTTGATATTGGACCCGACCGACTGGTCAAAATATAAAATTATATTTATTTATATTTTCGACCGCCCGGGCCAAAATTATCACAGAAAAATCCGTAAACCAGGGAATCAAATAACTATGGTCTAATAATAATAATAATATGATGATGATAATGATGATGATGATGATGATGAGAATAGTGGTAGTGGTGGTGATGATGATTACGATATGATGGAAATGACAATTAGGCTATTAGGCCGATGGTCTCTTACCTATAGCTAATTAATAGGCCTACATAATATGATCGCGGCTTTCAAATTCATCTCATATAGGGCTTATTAGTTCCGTGCCATTTCGCAATGGATTATCTCATTTATATATTTTAATTAAAACTATTATCTCTTATTTATTTTTACTACCCGGGTGAATTGATGTGGAAACTGAGATTTTTCACATGTGTGTTTACATCCTTATAATTTACCCGACAGGTGAATTGCAATAAGGGTAATATTCAGTGTTTTCACGTCAGAATAATTGATTGAGGAAGAGATTCGACATACTCTGCACTAGAATTCCGAATAACGGTCCTTGCAGCCACCCGGCAACACAATTACCCGCGACCCAGCTCACCTGTGTGTGTGTGTGTGTGTGTGTCAGGTAAGTCATTGCATGCTGGGAACTCAGATGCTGCGCATGCCCAGTGGCACAGGTAATGAGACTGCTTCGACTGTCAACGAGCGCATAGGACAACAGCATCATGTCGAGACGAAAGCAGGCCAACCCGCGGTCCGTCAAATCAGGTAAGTTCGAAATTTTCAGGTCTGTCAGAAATTTCCAGTCGGCGAACAATGTCGATGAAATGTTGCCGTTTACAACACGTGAGATGGTTTTGGTGGAGGTATCTCCAATATTCCCCACCGGGAAGTTGATGGTGGAACATCTTTGGGAGCGAGCCAGAACTTGGGTCCTCCACTCGATGAGAGTTGGGAGTTGACAGACCGAAAGTTTTTACCTATGCCCCTCTTAGAGGTGATTTATTATCCTATTTATTCAACTCTTGATTGATGACTGAGTTGCTGGATGTATATTTCTAGTGATAATATCACCCAGCAGTCAAACATCCATAGAAAGGATGAGAGACTCGGCGTAGCGCAAGTAGCGACCGGTTGCCAGGGTGATAGGAACGCGCTGGTTGCCTAGTTGGAGTATGCACCCCGCCCACCCCGATATATACGTTTCTCACGCCAATGATGTACTAGGGTGGCCTTTTGCGGCCGGGACCATTTATCAGTGTTCACGTAAAGTACAAAGTCAATATTCCCATCGCTATATGACAATACCCAAATCTGGGCTCCCACTTGTAGTGTTTGCATCCCCCTTAATTTCCTGTTCTTTGATTGACAGCTTCTTTTCATCATGCAATATATTACCCAGATCCACATTTCACTCCAGCATGCACGCATCCCTTGAGATCAGGGCGAGGACATTTTATTTCACTATCTTGACAAGCCTCGCAACCAATTATTACAATAATTCTAATAAAATTTAATTAAAATGTCATGGAAAAAAATAATAGATTCTACCTATAATACCTGTGATAATTTAGTTGGATTTTCTTTTATTAAAACCTGTCGCGTCGGTATATGAATAAAGTTACCGATGAAAAGTCTGTACTGCCAGACCATGATATATAGGGTACGGTGGCTATTTGAGGAAGCAATGACATTTTTGGCAAGTGTCCAGTTTTTACCCTTTGTGCTAGACTAACGGTATACACAGGTATGGATGGCTGTAGATGTTCCTTCATTGAGCTGGCTCCACGCTATGTCACAGCTATTGGGGCCTCTTTATCATGTCATCAAATAGCGGACTCTAACAGGATTTGACGTACATGGGACTACAACTAAACTTACCCAGTCGCCCTGGGTGCATTCACAACTTTGTAATTTGACATCTGCCAGTTGACTACTGTACAGTTGATAACAAAAAAACTTTATCAGATGTTAAGGAATTAGTTACTTCATCGGCGAGTGATTTATATCACTTAATTGTTATTGGTATTCTCAATAAAAGATTGTATATTTATTATAGTTTCATGGCTTGCTACATGCATGTGTACATTTGCATATATGCACACACACACGCACACAGAGAGAGATATATATACACACACACACACACACACACAGACATACATACACACATACATACACACATACACACACATACACACACACTCTCACACACACAGACATACATACAGATACCACACAATTTTCTAAATATGAAATTGAATATTTATTATTACATGTAATAAACTATTTTTCAACATGTTCAGCAATAGATAAACTGCTCAAATCTCCAGTTTCTTTCAAGATAAAAGATAAATGCATATCTCCATCATGGGCTAAGCTTCTTCAACAACAAAAATGTCAGTGTGTGGAGCAAACCCATATCATACTCATGAATATTCACGAGCAGTTCTCAGCTTTCTAATTACACTACTCAAAAGATGTGTAAATTTTGCATGACCATGCAGCCAGCTGCATCACTCAACACTATATGTGTATGCACCGCCACACATCCCATATAGCATCATAGATGTCATGTGATGAACTTTTTTTTTTTTATAAATCCAAAACGACTATGCAGGGAGAGATTTTGGGGGAAATCTGATATCTTTCCTGACCTCCATCACTTTAAATCATTTTCAAGTGCTATAGTCTCCGGCGTGCAATAAAAGTAGGCGAGGTTTTTACGACCTGCACTCAGAGATAGCAGAGCTGAAAGTTCCTTGATGTCACGCTCCTCCTCTTCACCTCTCATCTTGATAGTTGTATGTGCAGCTATTTCACAGATTACATTATGGCGTCTTGCAGAATTGTAGTATTGTTCAGAGATGCTGGATTCTTTCTCTATTGTCTATTAAATATCTAGTAATATTTAGGCATTTTTCGTAGCATCACTCAACTGTGTGTGTGCGCGCGCATGCATGCGTACGCATCATCTAACATCCTGTCACCGTTGAGCACCACACTAACTGTATTAGGCACACACACGCACGCACACACACACACACACAAAATAATAAAATCTTTCAATGACCTCATCCATCTTTCCTAATTTAGGCTTAAGTAAATTCTGCATCAATATTTCCTAGTGCATGATAAAATTAATGTTCACTTTTGCTCATTATTTATTCACCTCCTTCAAGTCATCAAGGAGACTGAAGGAAGAATCAATGAGTTTTCAGCTTGCTTGTTTCCTAGCAACAGCCAATAGGAATTGATCTTATGTGAGATTACTGTAGCGGCGAGATTGACATGAGATTAGAGTAAGTCGCCCCTTACGCCGGATAATTCTAACTGTGGTGCACAGTACTGCATCATATACCATAAAGCGTGTAGAATTCTGGCATTGATTGGCATAAATATATAAACTGTAACGATTGAGCTAATCATAGAAATTAATTTGATTTGAATGTTGATGCTCGTATTGAAAGATGGACAAATATTTTGAAACAGATATTTTCTTTGAATATTAAATTAGCAGTTGTTATTGCAAATATGTTCATAATGTGTTAGGATGCAGGTTCTATCGTCTTTAAAAACCTCTTTTTTCCCATGTAAACAATAACAAGCTTGTACATAGACTATACTTACATGCTAAACAAATATATATTTGTGTAGTGACCTAAGATACCAGATGGTGATCTCTAGTGATGTATTGTGGGCTGATGAAGGATCACATTTTAGTATATAGCACAACCTGATCATGAGATCACAATTTAAAGGCACCCTTGCTGTTCTGTCAACAATTGAAGATAAAACATTTCCATATAAAATTAGCAGAATTTCTGCATTGTGTTAGAAATCCTATTCAGTTCTGTATCTAAGTAGAATGTCGTTGCATATGGGTGAAGTATTCCTGCTGCGACGTAAAGCACTAATTTATTCATTCATTCATTCTAAGTAGAATATTATATTCAGTGACAATTACACCATGTACTCTGCACATCTTTGTCAAGTGGCAACTGATAATAGAATAGCATTGATTGTGTAGCAAGTAGTATATGAAAAAAACACAATAAGCTGGAAGGACTCGATTGAATGGCCATTTTGTATCATTTTGACCTCTTTAGGATGTTGCGATGTATTTGAATAAATATTTTTGGAACATAATTATTTATTTCTTACCTATATCTAATTGTTTTTTTTTATATGCATAACTCAAGGGTCACTGGTAAAGAGTATTACGACCTGTATAAATCGCATTAGGTCCAAGTTAAGAATGACATCCATGGAATCGCCTCCCGTATTACCAGGTGAGCTACAGTACCCTCTGCCGATTTCTTATCAGCACAAAACTCGCTCACAGTTGGCGCCAATGCATCTGGACCTCGGACAACATTTCTTCTGATGTCTCGTCATCCGCGAGGACCTGGGATAGCATGGAACACGGCAGATGTCCAGGGTGTGCTTATCGTCAGCGGCAACCAAAATGGCCGCCTATCTCCAACGGGCTGCTGATAACCCAGACTACATCTGCGAGTTGACCCACGCTGCAGCAGGCTGGCTATCTCGGACATGGCTGATGTTTAGCGGATTCAGAAACAGGCTGACTGGTTCTCAGAGAGATAGAGACCAGTAAGAGAGACCCAATATCCGCAGCAAATGTACTTATAATTTCATCCAGATTTTAATGAAATACTTTCATAATTTCATCGAGAAACTTTCATCAAAACTTTCATCAAGACTTTCATCAACATTTTCATCAAACCTTTCATCTAGATTTTCATCATTTCATCTAGATTTTCATCATTTCATCAACATTTTCATTGAGACTTTCATCGAGACTTTCATCGAGACTTTCATCAAAACTTTCATCATTTCATCAAAACTTTTATAAAAACCTTCATAAATTTTCATCAACTTTCATCAAAACTTTAATCAAAACTATCATCAAGATGTCTGCTAGAAGGAATTAGTTTTTCTTTTTCTTCTGATTATGTTTTACCAAATTGGTATTTACAACTTGCAAGCACTTATTTACATTTTAATTATTGGTGACAATCAAAGTGTTTTATGTATATCTTGTGTACACAGGATGCTATCAATAAAATTTTCCAATACATGTACTAGTATTTCACTTGACAAGATACAGAGGTTGATATTATATTGAGAAAAAATTGAAATTATCCTACAGGTAAATATGCATGTTCCATTTGATGATAATTGTCAGTTTGTGACATCTAAGGTCTCTACGACTACCATACTAGATTACTTGAGGTCAGGGCGAGTCGTACAAGATTCGATGAAGTGCAAGAGATTCGACCACTCTAATATTGTAGAGCTTTGAGCATGATGTCAAGCATGGATATAACACAAATTATAAGATAGAATATTATAAGTGGACATTATTGAATTATTGTTACTAATTAAGATATTTGCAATTTAGATCTTTTTGTCCAATGCATATTGCAACATTGCAAATATGCTATTTCTATCAAAAATGAGAGAATAGCCATCCTTTTGACTGTGTTTGGAAATTAGCTTTACATTTCAGGTTATATGAATATCTGTTTCTATTTGTGAGATATTTTTGTTGCCTATAAATGGACAGTATGCTCTAACCAAGAGATGTAATGGTCTTTTCACAACAAGTCTTACCAGTTTTACACGATTTAATATTTCAGATGATTGGTTCTTGAAAGGTCTACGTGCAGGATGACAGTAATTTGGGGATTTCTGCATCTGTAGTATTCAAATTTATGATGTGATGTGACGTAATCTTGAGTGAGAGACTTATCCTCGATACTTGCAGATTTTCAGGCACTTGTCATGAGTTTACAAACCCATCAAGTACTTGATCACTCCCACAATGTTGTGGGTTGGTTGGTTGATTTGGGGTTTAAAGCCACTTTCAGGATTTTTTCACTCACATCATGGCTTGCATGCGTATGTACTGCTTGTACTAGTCTGGATTTACACCAGTTTTTATAGTGCTAGCTCACTTGGAATTTCACATGCCGCAGATAGAACATAGATACCCCACTCAGACACTGTATACCGATTCCGAACCGACCAGTCCTTGCTTTACCCCTTTAATGCTGAGCGCCAAGCAGGGGAACAACAAGTACCATCTTTTAAC
>JAUTBT010084812.1:0-12043 GCA_032361225.1 Lepetodrilus schrolli | reverse complement strand
TTGAAATACATATACAGACATTTGTATTGTATTCTACATATTCGTGAACTATTAGCATAGTTTTGATTGAAAAAGAAGATCTACAACTATGTTTGAATGATATGGCACCAAAATGTGGTAGTCCTGAATTCGATCACCATGTTAATCTCATAAAACTTTTAAATAGATGCATAGACCTTAGAATATTAAATGTATTACCTCCTCTCTAAAACTACTATTTTTTTAAACTAAAGTCTTTTGCACCATTTTTTTTTTTTTAAAGTGTATATTATAGCTATCATTAACTGTTTTGAGTAAATATTATTTTATGTAGAGGGGTGACGGTCGAAAGACAGAACAGCGGTGTAAGACAATCGAGTGTATGAAGAAGTGCATCAGCACTTAATAATCGACCCTTTTTGTCTGTTATGTCTTTTCCATGTCGCCCCTCTGTTTAAAATAATAGTTTCTCAAACCATTTGATAGCTATTTAACAGATGTTATGCAAACATACTGAATTAAAAAAGTTTGTTATAATTGACCTATCACGTAGTACAAACTATCACATTGTATTTTTTGTTTGTTTGTTGTTCATTCCGGAAAGTATTAATAGACATAATCTACCAATTATGGGCATTATATGTGACATCATGAAGATAGTCCAGATGGAAACCTAGAATATTCATGTCTGAGAGATTATGTACCAAAGGGAAGTGACTCGATGATGTTCAGAGTGGTGCTGTAGACAATTCACGGAGAGGGCGTGATGTGGATGTCAGACGGGTATAGAACATGTTCATGTAAGCAGTTATAATGCTTCTATATAACACGTAGACGTGTTTACCCGTAACAGTATACCACGTATAGTGCACGTGTCATTGTGTCCAGCAGATTGTAGGTCGGTGTTGATCTAGAGACTGATTAGATGGCCAACATGACGTGGGGGTCATGTCAAAGTACGTATACGTCTCCTTTCCTATTACATCTTCTCTGTGTTTGTTTCAGAATGCTACACTAGCGGCTTAAAACAAATATAAAAATTGCAATTACATTGGAACCATTGGTAACCGGATGGCTACCAGTTAGCAGAGTGCCTGATATAATCCGGACAAAAGCGGACCATAGATCGACATACCCTTTATTTATTAGATTTTCTTAAAATATATTTGGTTTCTAATATTATTTTATAACAAAAAAAAGAACATCTGATAATAATATGGATGTCAGTGAAGCTCGCAATGCAAAGGAAGTAATATATTAATATAACACAACACGATAGCTACACCACCTTCCCATACATATAATACTCAAGATTGCCAGAAAATTGAGCGTTCGTCATGGAAATGAACCCTTTGGCGTACTCTATCTCAACTTGTTGCGAGCCAATAACACATTCCGGCCAAAGAAGCAACCTAGTGCAGAGGCCCCTTCCGTGATTCTTGATTTTCTATGTCAGTGATGACAGTTGAAGCCGATAATCCGTGAGAGGAGACGACATTCATCAAACTTGGTGTGAGACACGACAACAAACAGTAGCTTCGATTGCAATCGAAATCAATCATGCCGTTTCATTACTTTCTCTGCAAATGTCCGGAATTCGGACATGTGCATACACTTCCGTATATACTCGTACTAGTTTAGACGTCGTAAATTATGTGGAATGTAATAATGACATTACCATTACGGATATTTTATATTTGTTTGCTTGATTCTTGAACAAACATTGGAGTGGTGATTGGGGGTAATTAAATTAATAGACTAGATAAAGAACTTGCGGTTTACTGCTCGTGCAGATAGGGGTATATTTTCCCATAAAAAGGTATTTTCTGCGAAATTTGAGTATTGAAATGTTTGGTCGCAAATATGTAATTTTCTATTTAGAATTCTATTACTATATTATTCTATTACTAGTATATCTTCTTCTTATTTATCAAATTCGTATACTTCGACTAGCCTCCGACTTTGAGAAAAAGTAATTAGTACGAAAATAACATATCATAACTAACACTTCATCCTCTAGTCCCACACATAGTGACAGCACTTTCATACGCGGCGTATATTTAAGGAGGTGCTCTGCCTGAATATTAAAGAATCCTAGTACTTCAGTTGAACGTTATATCGTGACGTCTGCACTATATCGACGAATTGATCCATTTTGACAAAAGACCGACAGACACACAGGAAACACACAATGGGCAGTTCCAGTGACCATGAAGTGACCAGATGGACACGGGATAATTACACGTCTGGGAGATAGACGATAACCGGAAGTCACTCTATGGTTTGGATTGTTGCCAACTGATAAATTCCGGTGTCATGGCTGCCGTGTTCAACGTCACCGTATTTATACGTGTGGTGGTGGATTTTAATAGAATGCAGTTAGTGAAAAATACACACAATTTCCTGGATTTTAGATAGACGCGAGGTTACAGCGTTGAAGAGAAATAGGTCCGTTACGTGACGGTTACAGTGACTAATCGTCGAATGATAGAACGCATCTCCCTATAGATGCTATTTCAAGTATACCTAATTGCCGGAGTGTCAGAATAAGTTAGTGACAACTCCCTTGGGGAAATATATCCTTAAGTAAGATTCTAATTAAGTTTCAAGAAGGTATGGAATTACGATGGATCAATTATAACATGTGAGTAATGGATGACCATTTCAAACTACGTACACAATAATTATCGATAACAGATAACCACGTATTAGTGTTTTGTATACATAGATAGAAACCTTTCTGCATGAAATTAGAAAATTACATTCGAAAATTACATGTTCTTTCTAGGTTGTGTTTGGGAATGCAGATCAGGGTTTTGACAAATGTGTGTCTCAAATGAGAGACACAGACAGACAGACAGACAAAAGAGAGGGACAGACTTGCAATCAGAACGACACAGTGAATGAATAATCGAATACCTAGGATACTCTAATTGGAAATTTCAATGGTTTAAATTCCTAAAAACAAATTACATCCACTTGGATATCTACGCGTGGAACGGGAATATATTACAGCATGAGTGCGATTGAACAACGACTGCCAATCCATCTATATGTCAATGCCAGAATTCCCCACGGAGTTCAAAACATCACTTCGAACATCCACGGTTTTCTTGATGAGGATTTCATTTGAGACACACATTGGTCTAAACCCTTATCTGCATTCTTAAGCCCTGGAACCGAATTAGAAGCGATAAAAACTAGATTTGTTAGCATATCCGTCAATTTTAAACTTTTGTTCGGAAAGAGGCTAGATCCAAATATGCTTAAAACATCAACAGAAAGAAGGATTACTCTTAGGGAAAGACATACCAAGAAAGCAAGCTAGAAATTGACAGCACTCTTTAATGTCTATTCACTCTGAGATATATAGGCATCAACGTAAAAGCGGCTGTTTGGTGCAACCAGGGAAAAGGAGATATTTCCTCTTCCATACTCTTGCACCTTTTGAGATACATTGATGAAATGCGATGTGAAATGTAACTACTTTGATTTCATCCTCATTCTCAGTTTACAAATTGCCTCTGTTGAAGCTTTCTTTGCCTCAACTACTGTGAAATGTCAAGCGAACATTAATAGATTGATTTGGCATTAATGCCATTTCTACATTACTATTTACGTTAATCAGTCATATTTCTCTACTTCCTATGCGATGAAAGCGCAATGATGCAGTCTCATCTTCAAAAGTGGTTATGTCCATGCAATCATAATAAATGGATAAAACGAAAATCAATTATTATTGATAAAATATTCATGATCTTAAATGAAATGTTTAGTTGCTAACCGTAGTGTCTTTAATCATTAAAAGATGGCAACTTTGCACTAGCTAAATATAGTTAGAAGGACGACAGATAATTCTAAAATTATATAAATCCTAAATTATTCGCATCAACAGTAATTATCCGCCGTTAACGTACTACTGGGTGCTCGTGTAGGTTAGGATATGTTCTCTGTATCGTAATTCACTGCTGAGAGTTCCATAAACATAACTACTCCATCCATAAAGATACACACACAGACAATACTCTCCATCAGATATATTCTCCGAAATACTAGTAAACTACTTCTTGAACTCCTCCGCCCTTTCTTACATCACTCCGTTATGAACATCAACAACCCTATCAGCATCAACATCGCCACCACTATTATCATCATTATCATCATCATCATTACAGCCACCACGATCACCTCAGCCACGACCATCCATCCATCCATCCATCCATCCATCATCATCATCACCATGCTGCTGTTCTTTATCCATACTACTACTACTACTACTACTACTACTACTACTACTACTACGCCTCCTAATAATATTAATAATATTAATCCACATCATCAACAACAATATCACAACCACGATGCATCAGCATCATCATAAACATAATTTGGAACATCATGAGGGACATCATCAACATTACCATAATCATCATCATCAGTATTTTGTATCACTATCCTCCTCCTCCTCCTCATCATCATCATCATAAACATCATCATTAACTTTATGATAATCATCATCATCGCTCAGAACCAGACCCGGATTTGCGGTATATTCCCAGGACCCGGACCCAATTCCCGGCAATCTGATTGGCTCGCGTGACCCAAAACATGAATAAAACCACGTGAGCCAATCAGGATGCCTGAAATTGGGTCCGGGTCCTGGGAATAGACCGCAACTCCGGGTCTGGTTCTAAGTCAGTGTCCTGGTCAGGGGAATAGACCCCTCTCATATATTGACAATGGTGCAATTCCACGCCAATATACTGCTGTCACAGCTCCAGTTTATCTTGACTCCACTAATGGAACTGAGGGACATTTCTGACCTCAGGGCACGAGTCTGGAATAATATTAGTCCATCAAACAATGTTTACCAAAAAAATCATAGTACTTTATTGTATTAAAAGATGAAACATCTTTGGTATGGCAATGTTACGATTCCTTTGTTCTTCCAGTGTACATTAAGACAAGTAAAAACTTTACTTCTAACATAGACAATGCCATTTGCAGTACTGACATTTTTTTTTACTTGCTTAGCATGAAAATAAGAAAATTTCCATTCATCTCACTGCAAAAATATTACAATCACATATCTCACGAATCAATTTTTTTCACAGACACATTAATAATGTTAAAAGGTATTTGGTGCTGTTGTGTTGATGATGTTATTAGATTCAGGGAAATATTTTGGATGCACTTATCTATTAGTGCGGATTGTGGAAATAAAATACATAAACTGAGAATCATGTAGTACTTAATGATGTGTCATTTTCTAAAACTCAGGTCCTAGTGCGTCCTTTAAATATACGATACTGAAATAGCAGTCATGGAATCCGGGTTTCAATAATTATTGATGGTTGATTTAACATAGAACACACACGCTCGTACACACACATACACGCACACGCACACACACACGTATACACACAGGTAATACACACACACACTCTCTCTCTCTCTTTAACACACACACATTCTCTCTCTCTCTCTGACACACACGCACATACACACACGCGCACAAACACACGTATACACGCACAGGTAATACACACATATTCACTCTCTCTCTCTCTCTCTGACACACACACGCACATACACACACACGCACACACACACACACACACACACACACACACACACACACAGAGGTAATGCACGTGTGTGTATGTGTGTGTTAAACACAATATAATATACACTAGCAGAATAGCTTCCAACATTGCTCTGCTACTATTGTGATACCACCATTAATATCTATTATAGTTAATATCATAGAATAATTACCAATGTACCATTTGTTTGCGAATTACTTCCAGCCATATTTATGTACCATATCTATGTTTATTATGTATACTTGTGTCTGGAATAAATATCTTTTTTTTTAAATCGCATAATTAGTACACTATTGATAGTAGATCTGCAAAATATACGTATAATTAATCAGAGTAACAGACCGGGGTGGAAAGTCATCATCCATTTCAGACAGCTGTATGTTTGACATTAGTCTTTAAGAACAACCGTTTTCACCATGTATAATTCACATGTACTTTCTGTTAATGCAAAGGTCTGAAAGCAAAGGTTGTCTCCATGATATCATAACAGCGTTTCCCAGGGACGACCACACAGTGTTAAAATCAAACTAAAAAACCACAGACCGAACGAATATCTTTGCTAAGCAAGAGACCCGATTCCACGATTAATTTCCGTTGAGGCAAACCAAATCAATTTCGTAACACTGACAAACCGAGAAAAAACTTTCAATAACACACATGTAATCCAATTTATTCATTTTTTTCTACTTTGAATGAAATATGTTTGGAACTCGCCGTCCTGGTTTTCATGTCTTGGCTGTGGTAAACTAATATGACACCAGGACTTCGGTATTCTCCTGTTTACTTCCAATGATAACGGAAATAACATCCTATCTATTCATACCGTCACTGCGCTAGCTTATCAGCTGTCTATGCGTATATTGATGTTAAAGCCAAACTGTCTCCTGTCTAGTCCAGGGGTCTGTACATAGCGTGGAGTCGTAATCTTCACATGTGGAACTCATAGTTCTCAGAGGTTATCCTAACGTCTTCTCTCTTTTGCTTCTCTGAATTAGGGTTTCGAGTCGCTTTCAAGATTATTTCTCTTATGTCAGTTTATGGCAAGAGGAATCCCGCAACATCCCTAGAGCTGAATGTGGCAGTAAACCTGCGAGCACTGGCCGGTACTGACGGACCAAGGATGATAACTGCATTGCCACGGTTCAGACAGCGCATCCTATCATGATAGTGTAAGAAAGATGACTTTCGCGAACAATGACGCCGATTTGAGCACGGGGCCATTGCGCTACCACTCCACCCTCTTTAATATTTACTATAAAGAGTTTTATAATTACGGATAAGCAACGGTATATTGCCATGGTGACAAATGGTAATCATATATCAAATCCTATCTCTTCTAGAAATTGCATCCAAATGCATTTGTAAAAAAACCCTTACTATATTGCATTACTACTCAGACATATGCACAGACAGCCATTTCACAAGGACGTCGATAATAATTTCGTTATAATCGTTTCAGGAACTCGCAGAATAGACTTTCCCGTCTCGTCCGTAATCACTGACCACCAAGTTTGAATGACAAATGCTCCTACGATACGAGTGTGCTTCATTGCCAGGATTGGCAGCACCGTTTCCATTCAGCCGCGGCCTCCATATGTATTATTGAGTCGCACTGGTGCTGAGTGACTCTCTCTATCTCACGCTCCCAGACCAGGTGTGAATGGCGAATGAATTCCTCACGCGATGCAGTTGGTGTGTAGCTTCTACAGATATGTATACGTAATGAAACACACTATTGATTTGTGTAAATCCAGTGGGCCTAGAGTCTACACGTTGATAACATACTCGATAAAACAGGCAAACGTCTGACCACACGGTGTCATTTGTCGAAAGAGAGATTGCAAACACTTTATAAGCTTAAAGTCAGTTGATAGAAAATGAAATACCAGCAACGTTAAATTTAAATGTCGAAACACTGACAGAAAAACATTCCGGTAGTTATAGTTAATTAGATATCATGTGTATATATCTGCCTTAGTACTGCACCTATACTATGACTTATATAACCTACATTAAGTATGGTGTAGGATTATGACTAATATGAAAATCATGCTCTCATAAAGAAGAAAAACAATCATTGAATAATGAGAGATGTATACGTATGTAAGAGTTCTTATTATTGTTACTATGTGTTAAATTGCTTTAAGATCTATATTTGGATTCCTTCCATTCCATTCCTGAGATATGATAAGACGGAGTGGTACTATTTACATGTCATGACGTATCTAAAACTGTATAAAGAATGTGTAGTCTGCAAGAACAGTACCATGCAAACACAACCTGTTTAGTGTCAAATGTGTTCATTTTCGTAATTATGACATGTTTAATATTCGGCATTTACCACACGTTAGATTTTCGTCATTTGCCACAAATTTGATATTTGGCATTTGCCACAGTCAATTAGATCTTCGTTATTATCACATGTTTGAAGTTCGTCATTGCCACATCTCCCGTTGTTACGTATAATGAGATAGTCATTTCCATTACATCAGCTGAGTACAGTTGGATACAAATACTTCACTGAGTAATCCAAGCTTGGAAATAACAAACTAATTGTGCTAATTTGGTATCCAATCAATTCTTATATTCTTCTTTTATATAACAGGAACGAGCCCCCGAAAAGCAATTACTTGCAATATTACACTACGCATTGGCGGCCTAATGTAATCACGCCAGTTATCTGTATACAGTCTATTGAGGAATTCCTGACGCTATGGAATTGATGTACATAACCTATCTTTGCAGGACGTGTGCTATGGTACTGATAGCGTATAAATGTCATCCAATTCTTTGCTCTTTGACCACGATCAGAGACCTAAAACGACCGTTAAAGAAGACCAATAGTTTAGGGGAAGGGGAAGATCTTTAAATATCGGCTAAGAAAACAGCAAGATAGAAAAATCAATTTATGGTTGTTAAGGATCGTCCATGAAATGCCTAAACGGAGAAGCGAATCCTTACCGTGCCACTTCCGCGGGGAGGAGTTCCACTTCTTCATAACGACTAGTTGGTAGATCCAAAACTCCACACACGTTTAGAAAACACACACAGGGTCATTCCGACCAGCGAATGGACCAGCATGTCCTCTAGAATTGGAACAGGTCATGCATTTTTCATTTTCCTTGGCGATTGGTACCGATCGAATCATTGCTTGTAGACACCCCAGAGGCAATTGACCGTTAAACAATCCATACATCTCGTGTAGCTTCTGCCATTGAACTGCACCAGGAAACAGAAGGTGTAATTTCTCTCTCAAATATACTCATTATGGTCTGTCCGATATTATTAAATACATTTCAAAACAAACACCTACAAACCGCATTCAGTACCATGGAGTGGTGCAGTTAAGTCTCGAAAACTGTCTTCTGCAATGAGAGTCACCTTCCTTGAACACCAGCTAGACATTATCAATAAACGTACGCCTACTGTTTTGTCCTGTTCGATTCAATAATGGATATCTGATGACAGCTGGCTATATCCACGAGTATCCAACGTTGTCTTCATTCAACAGCGTCAAAAGCAAATCCTCGTTCTAAAAACTCTTGTAGCTACAACGATCTATTCCACGACGCTCTGTTACATTTCCAAACAGTCGTATGCTCGATTTCGACTGGCCGTCTGCTCGCTTCGCCTACAACTATCAATATTCGCCACTGCCTAACCTCCAACTTATACGAAACGTGGGCTCAAAATATCCTTCATTTCTAATAGAAAATGTTTTACGCCTTGCGTTTGGAATTACATGTTATTGCTCATACGAAAATGGAGCTTCTTGTTTTACCTTTAGATTATTTATTGTTTACTTACTTTAAATATACACTGTTTTAAAGTGTGGTAAAAGTTGCTTGTACAAAACGCATTATATATTACCAATGCATGTGGTGGATATTACCTCTCAACAGATTCCTAATCGAATACACTTTATGGTAAATCATTTGTTTATTATTTTTCCAAACACTAGTACTCATACTACAACAATGTCTCCTCGGAGGTACAATTCAGTTACGGAAATTATCGAGGAATACCGATCTTTACGTAACGCCCATCTGCATAAACGTTCAGGAGAGATTCTTTAACATACGTTTTGTTAGTTGTATTAATTTACGTGAAGTATTACCAAATACGTAAATAATAGGACTTTGAAAGAGTTAAAGTATGAGCCAAGTATGTAGAGGCATGCTGTTAGTGTTCACAGCTTTCCAGACTCATCAATAACCACATCAGGTATGTCACATCAGGTATGCCACATCAGGTATGCCACGTACATGTATGCAGGCCGTTAGCAGGCAGGGATCCCAGATAAGTTTGTTTATCTAGAAGAATGGGAGTCTCATAGTAAGTTTCCATCACTTACGTAAATCTTTTGGGAAACCTCAGTTGAGCCGAAGCGACCGCCATACTTTATGTGACGTAAATATAATATGTTTTTTCTCTCTCTCCATTATTTTTTGGCGTGGATCGCAAGATAAGTGTGCCACCTCCCAGATCCCCCAAATCTGCCTGTGCAAACACCAATACGTACTTTATATGCAGGCCTTGCTCCATTGATATACCAAAAATATTACAATATTCTGTCTTCTAATATTCGTAGGGAACGGCTACGCGGTAGGTTGAGATGGCAATGTATATGCTAACCACCTATTGCACAGAAGAAAACATCTTGGGTTGTATACTACCTAGGAAGTTCAGAGGGTAATTGAATGCACACTTATTAATTGTTCGGAGTAATAATTTAGCGTAATAAGCAAGCTTTCGAGCATGGATTCGGAGCGGTACAAATGTACACGATATTATTATTGGTATTGCTATTATTATTATTATTATTTTACGAGATATGACAATACAGACTCGCTAATACGTAACAGTGGTAATACGTACGTAGTTGATACTAACTACTAAGAGTGTCTGTTATAATATGGACACTACGTCTTATAATATACCAGAGAACAGGGATCTAGAAGTCGTCTTCAAGTATAATCGATATTCGGTATTTATACACAGAGGAAATTAAGCCTACGAGCTTACCAGAGGAAACTTCCCTTCGGTATTAAAGTAGTTGTTGATACTAGACCTGGGGTAAACTCCTCTAGGCTAATTAGCGCTAAACATTTGCAGTATTAGTTTAGATACTTTGACAAACACACATTTTCACTCAACATTTGAATTTAATGATCGGGGACGTATTGTAGACATAAATCGATAAATTGGCTCCATTAGATTGCGCATGCGTAGGGTTTTCAAACGTATGTCCAGCGAAAGGAAACTTTGACAATTGTTTTCCTCGGAGTCGATAGCAGAATGAGAGATATGAGCAGAACGAGATAGAACAGAACACGTGACAGTGAACAGGACCAGAGATAGGGTGCATTGCGATATAGGTAGAAGAACGATGTATAAGAAACAAAACGACATATAGCAGAACTAGAACGAAACATAGGGAGAAGAACGAGATATAGAGATCTATATATATATATGTGTGTATTTTAAGAAGAGAACAAATAAATATATAGTTTAAGAACAGAACAAATAAATATATAGTTTAAGAACAGAACAAATAAATATATAGATTTATAACAAATAAATATATAGTTTAAGAACAGAACAAATAAATATATAGTTTAAAAACAGAACGAAGAGAGATATCGTAAAGTAAAGATCCAAATAAGTACGGATCTGGCATGTGGATTATATCTATTATTATATACCGGGCATTGTCAGATAAATAACACACAGAGGAAACTTTCGATTCGAAAAGTCAAGACAGTCCCGTGTGGCAAACTTAAATATTGATATCTTTAGGATTTTCAGAAAGTCAAGATCACCCAATCGTCCTAATAAAAATTGGAATGGCGGCGTGATATCTGTGGTCTAATGAAATAAAACCACGTTTATACAGCATGCAGCTGCCAAGTCTCATACTATAAAAGAATGCTAATTCCTAAATTGTGCAATTCCTAATCCCCCCAAAGATACTATTCTTGATTAGTCCTCTGTGAATAAAGATCACGTGGTTATGGGAATAAATGTCTGTCGAAGGAAGGTAAATATTGGATAGTACTGGCCACGACAGAGTAATCATAATTTTATTCCACAAATTCTGAAAGAGATCGAGGACTCATTTAGAGGGATACCTTGTACAATACAGAGAAACCAGTCTATGTATAAACGAGTAGGCCATAACATAGAGACACATTACTTTGGGTTATCTCCCTAGCGCAATAGACGAGTTTCCGATAAACTGGTTTTGTGGTGTCTGAGGCGCCCTCGTAACTCTCCGTAGGTTAAGGTCATGATACCGTTTCACAATGCATTATGGGTGAGCATCAGATGATCTCGCGCGAGGTTGGATACGATTTCTTGGAATTATCGGTTAATGGTGGGAATATTGTAGCCCGGCTCCCCTCTGCTGATCAACTCCAAACTCCAACTTCACATGTTGTAAGCTTTACTTCTCCATA